>JACEIK010011817.1:22884-34020 GCA_018107945.1 Datura stramonium | reverse complement strand
ACGTATTAACAACATTATTTAGTTCATTATCACGGGGGTTTACATTATTCTATCTTATATGACATTCGTCTTTTAATTAAAAAAAATTAGTCACTTTTAAGTTATAAACCATACCCTTATATCACTTTACGTCCATACATTTTTTTTCTCAAAACTCAGAATTTTTCTAACTCTTAAATTTATTTGAAATTTTGATAGAGTTCCTTTTGTAACTAAGAATATTTTTCAAAGATTCAACCTGTCAAATATCATCATTCCCAAACTCATATAACGGTCCAACTGTCAAACAAGATTCAAGACCTCTCATGAGCCCACATCATTCGTACAACTATCAAAACTTTATATATTTGAACATATATGAATAAAGGGAATCCTTTTAAAAATTAAATATTTACGTACCATACCCTATATGCATAGAGTAAAGATCTTCTATGTTCTCTAGGAAAACAGCGACCGTCCTAGTTAGTCTATCGAAAAAAGCCAGGTACTGCCGATGGCCTGACGATCATTGGCCAATCTTCGGCCATTAATGACCAGCCTGCTTTTCAACCTCTCCTACGAATCAACCTATACACCTCAAATATGCTAATATATTTAAAGCACAAACCAACCAACAAGCTAGTCCACAAAATCAGACCTTCAATCCATGTGAAACCTGTGTCGCTTCTACATGGAGAACCTTACATTCAATGGATAGAAGCAGAAGTAGAAAAGATGAATATCATTTAAAATATTTAACATGTAGGTGATTGAAAAATTTTCATATGATTGGATGAACTAGAAGAGATTAGGGCAATTCTCCCATCACAGCGTAACATCAAAGGAGATTGTCAAATTGGATTATTTCAAAGTCGTTACATTCTAATTAAATTATCACTGAAGGAGAATTTCATTAATTTGACATCCAAGGCTACATACTACATCAAAGTAAAAGACATAAATTCATATCAAATGACACCATTCATCTACAACTCAAAATTTATGGTGGAGGAAGAAACATAGAAGGATATGGCATGAATTTTCTTTTCAAATCTATTACCAACCTTTTGTGTGAAAGAATCTCTCTTTTAGCTGGCTTCTGCAATAGGAGTTTTGATTCACTTAGACATGGCTACTATTAATAGAAAGCAACCTAACTGTGCTAAAGTGAAAATATTAGATGATCTAATGGATAACCTACCGGACTAGATCAGAATGCACATTGAGGATGATAAATCTAGAGCAATACAAATAGTTAAAGTGGAAATTCAATATAATTATCTCCCAAAATATTACAGAGAATGTAAGTTACTGGGACATGCAATATATGAATCCAGAATTAAATCAGCGCAAGGTAGAGATGCCCACAGATAAGAATGAAGCACAGAAGACTGTAAAGAATGGAGGAATGAGCCAGAAAAAAGGGGGAAGGATATATGACCAGCAAAATTGATGCAACAATAGAAACTAACCAGCCCACAGGGTCTTTTTCTAGAAAATTAGCAAGTGATAAAATTGTTGGCAATCCAAATGAATGAAATGTGGTTAAGCATAAACAAGAATTCCAATCACAGCTCAATGCAAATGAGAATAAGTGCAAGGAGAAGGAGAAGATCAATATTGAAACCCAGAATCAATATGAGGTACTTAATACAAACACCAGCCAGACTAGAAGGGCAAATAAGCAGAATGAGGTAGAAAGGAAACAACATGAACAAAAACAACATAAGAAGGATGAAAGTGATGATATAGAGGAAAACAAAGAACAAGAGCATGAGACGCACATCGTAGAATCAAACGCTAATCAGAAGATACAAGCAATACATGACAGAGGGATTAGTTCATATGTGAAATTGGAAAAGAAGAATTTTGGAGAGAGTAGAGAGTTCTCTAGAAAAGAGGTCCAATCCAGAAACTGGGGAGGGGGGGAGAAGATAGTAGTACAAGAAGAAGAGGGTAAGAATAAGCTAATCGAGAAGTCTTTAGCTATGCAAGATGAAGGACCTGTTATGAATGAGATAGAAGCTAATAAATATATAGCCATCAGGAGTACATAGATACTAGCCAAGATTCACATAATATAATCAATCTAATCACAAACCCACATAGGGACAAGATGATTATGAAAGACAAATACCTCCAAGATACCAATGAAGATGACAATTTGATTACAGTTGTATAGACTAGCAATGAAGGGGGGAAAATAATCAAAAAGCTATTACAGAGATGGAAACCTCCCAGCAGATTATAGTTCAGAAACAAGTGTCTCCTAATAAAGTTTTTCATGAGCTGGTCTCTCATAACTATATTGAAAAGAATGATGATTCCACATAAGCATATTATGGGCAAGAGAATAAAGAAGATAAAGAGGAAGAGCATAATAGGATAAATCTCGACCTGATATCTAGAGAGGTGAGACTATCCCCAAAGTCACAAACTAAAGGACAAAGAAGAATAAGCAATGGATCATTACAAAAGCTACTAGAATTTTGCCAAAGAAAGGTACCACTAAGTCAATCAGTAAATGATGAAGAAGACCCTTTTATGAAATATCATATCTGTGAACACGGCAAACTTTTCATAGAGTACAGATATTACACAGACATCATATTTTCTTTTTGATAGCATTAATAGAACCTTTCCAACATGCTAGATATATCCAGAAATATCATAGGAGACTTAATATGAAAGAAGCTAATCATAATGTGAATGAAAAAATATGGTACTTCACTAATAAAGAGGTGGATACTGAAGTAATGATAGATACATATTAACATATTACATTGAAAATAACCTTCAGGGACACAGAAAATATGCTATTCACAACTCTAATATATGCAAAATGTGATGCAATTGAAAGAGTAGATTTATGGAATAACATATACCATAATGCTAGTAGCACGAAAGAATCTTGGATGGTTGGAGGAGATTTTAATGTCATCATGAATGAGAGAAAATAAATAGGAGGCTTCCTGTTAACCCATATGAATATGAATATTTTTCCTTCTGTATTAACTCGTCTGAGTTGTTTGAAACCAATTATAAAGACAATCCAGTTACTTGGTGGATCATGTGAACATCCAGCCTCCCCCTTAACTACCCATCTTTTCTTAGCATCTTCCCCTTATTTTTCTCCTCTATTCTTAAGATAGGATTTTCTTGAGGAGGTGAAGCCACCTGTTCATGACCGATCGATGGTTCACTTGTAATAGTGACTTTTTTTATGGGGCCTTCCTTTTACTTTTCTTAAACTTATTCTTAGAAGGAGGAATCATCGCCAACATCTTTCTTTTTTCTCTTTTCTAAGATTCCTTTCTCAAGAGTTCTCCTCTGTCTCATATCAGTTTGCAGAAAGAGATAAAACTTGTATCTTGCAGAGGTCAAGAGAAAGTCATTCCATCGGGTGTCTACTATACCCACCTTTATCCCTGAGCCAGATGGCTGAATCAGTAATGGTGGTAGCAAGAAGAGATAGTAGGAAAGAAAGTCAAGAAGGATGGAGTGGAAATCACCATGTTCTTCGGAAGAATAACACATCCTCTCGGGGATATAATCCCAATTGCGCTCCTCCAATTTCATGGAGCTTAAAATCTTCTGGGCCCAAGGCTGAATTTAAACGAGGGAAGGAGTCCGTGGAGTGGTTGAAGAAGAAAAGATATTCTTAAAGAGATATCAAAACCATCTTTATCATTGTTCTCTAATAAAAGATAAGAGAAAGGAAAAAGTGGATCATTTCCATTCTTCTGCCAAGATAGCGCTGCAAAAAAGATGTTCGGTACGGATAAAGATATATTTATAGATCCATCGACGGTCCACTTCGTCTAGGTTTGAAAGAATATCTTTTACCCCTCGGCACTTAATCATGAATAGTTTCTCTCGGATGATTCGGGGGACATATAGCTTAATAAAGTAGTCTGGAGTAAAATCAAGCTCTAAGGCTGAGATAATAACCAGAAGACAAGAAGTCATTCTCTAGATAATAGAAGTCACTTGGCCCAGGGAGATGTTGTATATTTTACATAGTTGGAGGACAAACCTGAAAGCAAGGCCCCAACTGAATTTCATAGAGAAGGAATAAGTATATACCCCCATGTAGCCTGGTTTGGAGGAAGAAATATTTTATAAAGGAAGATGGGAGGGAACGTCAGTCTCAACAGACCAGCCGCAATCAATTTTGGCCTGTGGTATGTCGCCTTCATTAACCATCGAAACATAGTGAAAAATGGAATGATTCTCGACGGAACAGTGTCATCCCTAACAAAATGGCATGAATAATCCTTTTTTGGACTCGAACTTCTAGGGAATCACCAAGTTGATTAAGGATCCAACCTCCTCTTAATCCACCGCTAAAGGGCTGAAAAATCCCTCCCCCAAAGATCATAAAAGATAGCATCCTCTCCTGCAATGAAGCTTGCGCCACTCAACATGTGCAGCGACAACATTAATATCTCAAGCAGAAGGGGCATCTAAAGACATGGTTACATAAGGGAGGTTTTTTTTAAAGAAAGAAGATGGCTAAGAAGAACAAACATCAGCAAAGGGAGATTTAGAAAGGGAAAGAGAAAGCAGGAAATGGGAGATTTTTCCTAAGGAATAAGGGTAATGGCACGAACCAGAGAATACTTTTTTATGAAGAACTGGTGATGCGTGTATTCTCCTAAATCCCCTTCAAGTTTTATAAGGATTACATGTATCTAAGAGCAGTAAAAGGAGTGGGTCAGAGCGCACAATGATAAGGGTATCACATCGAGTTTTTTGCTTAAAGAGTTTGAAAAGTAATCATTTTTTCGCTTATCGGAGCCACATGCCTTTATCTATATAAAGAGGAGTGACTATCTGTGTGGAGAAAAATTGGATCGGAGACACATAGCACCATCGACAGGTCCATAATAAGTTTTTGTGATCACTAAAGCTAAGGATCTCGAGGAGCAGATTTCTCTGAAATAGAAATGGCAGAGAAGCCCTCTCATATGGGATAAGGACCAGGGGATCATCACCCCCAATGATATGGCACATAAGACAAGTAGGGGACAAGAGTGTCAGGCATCTCAGGTGAGCGGACGAGTTCGTACGAGTCAAAGCCTTGCAGAGATATTAGCTGGCACCTTCCAATGAATTGGACGCATGGCGCAAGAACATAGAGCATGTTGCTTTTGGACTCCAATGGCATTTTCTTATTGCTAAGGCTTAACTTTGTAGCCTATAAATAGTCGATCCTCCTCACTTGTATGGGAATTCAGTCTCTATTTTCTCTCAAGCAAATATATTATCAATATACTGCTTTCTTTTGCTCCAAGCATTTTTTTATACTGTCTTGAATACAATAGTTATATAAATATCTAATCTCAAGTTAGAGGCAGGGATCCTAGGCTCATTCGTAGTCACTCTGAATACGTATAGATTTGTTCTCTTTAGTTTACTTAGCTTGTCCTTGTTACATTTTAGCTATTTTTACCATCTATCAATAACCAAACTGCTAGTAAATTGGACCTAAAACATGATTAAATTATGACGCGTGTTCTTGACCCCCTACAAATTGAACTTTACCGATTTTAGGGTAAACAACTTGTTCGATAAAAAATTATTTAAAGTATTATCTAGAAAGTCTTAATATTTAAGACTTTAAAATTAATTTATTTTACTTTTTATGAAAAAATATATGTTTAAACTCTGTATCATAACTATAATATCTTTCGTGTTATTTTTCTTAGTATAAATTATGAAATTAATTTAATATTTTTCTTTCTTTATTTGTGTCCCAAAAGAATTCTTGATATTCTAGAATGAATCCTCATTCTAAATATTGATAGACTTTTTCATCATTTAATAATAGATTTATATTGACCAAAATTATAGCTTAATTATTTTTGTAATATGAGAAATTTGAAATCTAAGTAAGTTTAATTATTTTTTTCTTTATTAAAATTATATAGGCATCCTACGACTCTAAGATTTAACTAAATTTGCTATTTGAACCATGTAAAATAACTATAACTCCTATATAAAAAAAAATTGCTTTAATTTTATATGAATACCTTAATACTAATTTAAAAATAAATATTACTAATAAAATTTATATTAATCCTAAAATAGTGTTGCAATAACTTTTTAAAATAATTTATATTAGTTTGAATTTGGGACCCTAATTGCAATAATGATATTTTACTTAAATGAGGTCTCAAATATAACTATTCATATCAAAAAATTAATTTATCACCAAATTAGACATATTTAAGTTAAAATATTTCTTCCCATATAAGAAAAATGATTAATACTTGAACCAAAAAAATTGATCAAGAAGAGATTTTGGCTTCTATCAATAAGAATCTAAGTGAAACTTTTACATAGGAAGATATCCACTCAACTTAACAATAATTTTGATAAATATTAGTTAAATTTATTTTTTTATATGTACCTAAATAAAGAAAAAATTTATCATCATATTAAAATCAAGTCTATAAATATTTTTTTTAAAAATAGAACAATTGAAATTAACATTAGAAAAAGAAAACAAAGAAAAGAAAAAAAGATAACATGTTTCTAATTTTCACCAATTTCTTTTTATAATACTTGTACATGAAAAAGTTAAGTAGTTTAATTTCACTTTTATACATAAAATATATATTTTAGAATCTTGACAGATTAAAATCTGAGATTTTATTATTATACGTAAAAGCCAAAATCGTTTCTTGGATCATAATTTAGAAGATTTATTTAGTAATTCTAATATATTTATGGTTTATAATTATAATAAATGATTAGAGTGTCAAACTATAATAAAAAGTTGAATTTTTATTTGTTTTTTAAAATAAATAAATGTATAGTCTTTGTGTGATTTATTACTGCTCTTTAAATTTAATGAAGTTGTTGGCGTATGAGGTACTGCTACACCAATAACAGACATATCCATTCTATCCTAGGAGGAAGTAATTCGAAATCTTGAGTGAGGGGATTAAATTTCTTAAGGACATACAGTAAATTTTGTGGTCTCGTATTATTTTTTTCTATTTTCAGATTATTTTGATAGTTCTGATTTATTATTTTAAGCATAGAAGGATAACAATATTAAGAAATTTATTTTAATTAAATTAATTTTCTATGTTCATCTCTTTCTGGTTCTGGAGACTACTTTCTGATTTTCTACTCCATTGTTGGAAATTAAAATCTTCAGATTTTGTACTCCATTTTAAGATTTGGTTTGAAGATGTAAAACCTTTATCGACTATTAATTTTATTTCTATCAAAGTTTATTAAATTTGAAAAAATAAAATTTTCATCAATTGTTAACTTTCGTTGTTGTTGAATAACATATATGACAAAAATAAATACCCTTGTGGTTGCTTCTACGAGCAATGTAGCATCCTCCAATCGTACTACACTAGCTCCGGCTTCGGTAAAAGAGCCCAAAAATTTTTCTGGGATCAATTTCAAATGCTGGTAGCAGAAGATGTTCTTCTACTTGACTACGTTGAGTTTGCAGAAGTTCCTTAAGGAAGATGTTCTAGTTCTGCAGAAATCAACCCCCGAGAATAAACTCTTCATAGTGATTGAGGCCTAGAAGCATTCAGGTTTATTATGCAAAAACTATATTCTGAGTGGGTTGGGGAATGATCTGTATAATGTATACAGTAATATGAAAACTTCAAAAGGACTCTGGGGTACGTCGAAAAACAAGTATAAAATAGAGGATGCCAGACTAAAGAAATTTATTGCAATCAAATTTCTGGATTATAAGATGATATACGGTAAGCCTGTTATTACACAATTTTAAGAGATGCAGTTGATAATTCACGATCTCCTTGTTGAAGGAATAATTTAAATTAATTCTTCTACCAAAAATATTAGTTATGTTGTTAATTATGAATTTTTTGTTGAAGGTTTGATCATCAATGAAACTTTTTAAGTTGCAGTCATGATTTGCCTTTTTCATGGAGGGACTATAAGAATTACTTGAAGCATAAGTGGAAGGTAATAAAGCTTAAAGATCTGATTGCTTGATTGAGAATCAAAGAAGATAATAAGGCTGCTGAATGGAGACTATGTTGAAGCTCAACAATCATGACAGTGAATATTATTGAGATTGCTCCAACTAATTCAAAAAAAAAAAGAAGAGGCCTTCTGAATCAAAGAGTTATCCTAGAAAGAAGAAATTCAAAAGAGATTGCCACAACTATGGAAAGATTATATACAAGGTTGCTGAATGTCTTGTTCCAAAAAAAAAGAAGAAAAAAAGGTCACGCAAACATGATTGAAATAACCGTGAAAATTGATGATTTATGCACTATGTTGTCCGAGTACAATATAGTGGGAAGTCCCAAGGATTGGTGGATTGATTCTAGAGCCACTTGACATGTTTGTGTTGTTAGAGAAACATTCGCTTCTTTCTCCTGCAAGACTCGACAAGATCATTTTCCTGAAAAATTTTGCTATAGCCAAGATTGAAAGCTGTGGAAAAATATTTTTGAAGGTGATCTCTGGAAAGGAGGTAACTCTAAATAATATTTGTCATGTTTCAGAAATTAGGAAGAATTTAGTTTCTACTGTACTTCTCGTCAAGAATGAGTTTAAATGCATTTTTGTTTCCATACTAAAATCGGAAAGAAAGAAATTATAACATCAAATACTTGAAAATGTGGGGGTGTTTGGTGAAAGTACAAGTCCTAAACCTGAAAAGGTAAAGATAGGATAAAAAATCACTGATTATATTTTCATAAGATATGCTTCAAATGGTAAAGCATATCGATTTCTGGTTCATCAATAAAAAAATGTGACATTCAAGTTAATACGGTAATGAAATCAGATAATGCTGAATTTTTCATATATATATTTACATAAATGTGAGTCATCTAGTGAAGGATCTAAACGACATCGGAAAGAGACAAAGAAAAATGTTCCTGATCCAAGACGTAGCAAATGTCAAAGGACTTCTACTTTCTTTGGATCAAACTCTAATATTTTTATTAAAAAATGAGCTTCAAACTTTTCAAGAAGTTATGAATTCTTCAGAAGTTCAATATTAAAAAGAGGCAGTCAATAGTGAGATTGAATCTAAAATGAATAACCATACTTGGAAATTGGTTGATCTTCCTCCAAGAAACAAGCCTTTAGGTTGCAAATAGATTTTCAAAAGAAAATGAATGATAATTGTACTATTGATAAATACAAAGCAATACTTGTAGTCAAAAGGTTTAGATAAAAAGAAGAACTTGATTTCTTTGGTACATACTTGTTGATAACCAGAATTACATCTATCCAAGTGTTAATAACGTTAGCCGATGTATAAGGTCTCAAAATTCATCAAATGGATGTGAAAACCTTAAATGGAGGTTTGAAAGAAAATATTACATGGAACAACCTGAAGGGTTCCTGGTTCCTGGAAATCAAAAAAAGGTGCACCGACTTGTTAAGTCTTCGTATAGACTAAAACAAACAACTAAACAATGGCATGTAAAATTTGACCATATAATGTTGTCAAATAGTTTCAAGATTAATGTGTGACAAATGTGTTTACATTAAGAACACTCCAAATCAAATCTTCATTGTTTGTTTATATGTGGATGACATGTTGATAGTGAGTAACGACATTGTAATCATAACTATTAAGTCTGATGGACATCATGAATTGTACGCGTACAGATATAGCTTGTGCTATAAGTAAACTTAGTTGATACACAAGTATTCCTAATCAGAATAATTGGATAGTTATGAGAAGAGTTTTGAGATATTTAAAACATACTCAAAATTTTGTTCTACATTACAAAAGTATCCAACAATTGTTGAAGGATATAGTGATGCAAATTGAATCACCAGGTCATCTGAAACTAAATTCACAAGAGAATATGTTTTTATCATTGATGGAGGAAAAGTTTCTTGGAAATCATTCAAACAAACATGTATTGCTCTCTCTACAATAGAGTCTGAATTCATAGCCTTAGACAAGGCTGGTGAAAAAATTAAATGGCGCAGGAATTTCTTAGAAGACATTTTATTCTAGCCCAAATTGTTGGCTCCCATATGTATACACTACGATATCTAAGCAACAATAAGAAGGGATGGGATTGTTATGTATAACAGAAAATCTAGTCACATATGATGAAGACATAATACCATTAGACAACTACTCTATAGTGAATTATCACAATCGACTACGTAAAGTCAAAAGATAATGGGTCGGATCCACTTACACAAGGTCTAATTAGAGATGTGGTTGAAAGATCATTGAGAGAAATAGGATTGTGGCCGAGGACAAGTCATCATGACGGTAACTCTATCTAGAAGACTGAAGATCTCAAGATCTAGGTTCAAAGAGGTCAAACAAATTCATTAATGACGATTGAACATTATAAAATAACCTTTTTTGGTTCATTCTCATGATATGACAATGTTCAATAACAAGGACAAAGTGTTAAGACTTTTTAATGATTTCTAAATTTGATAGGAGATAAAGTCAAATAATATATCTAGGGATAACATATATAGGAATTACCTAAGTGTGAAGTGTAAGCCTCTTCAAAGAGAGTTCAATAAAGCCAATTCTCAGTGTTCATGGCTAAAATAAATAAAACAATGAGAACAAAGACGATTAAAGAATTAATTGTGTGACAAATGTTATCTAGGTATACATGAAAGTTCGATGCTCTAAAGATATCAAATCTATCGATTGATCGAGTATATCCGATATATGTTAACTAGAAAAGCGCAAAGAGAAACCTACATATCCAAATGCAATTTATTCTTACTTATAAATCCCATAATTTTTTTTCATGCATCCAATTTTCATATAGTCATTTTCCATTCATGTGGAAGATTGTTCGAGTTAGGCGAGTAATGTGTTCGTGTGAATTGAAAAATGGTGAAAAATAAATGGAGAAAAGTGAAATGTTGCTTGTTATAAGTAAACTTTGTCCCTCATTGGTTAAGAAGAGGAAAACTCTTGTGACTATATTTAGAAGCATATCCTCTAGCTCATAAAGAGTTGAGAAGAGAATCTCCCTCCCACCGTCGTCGTCACTCACCTCGGCTTCGACTTCAAATTTATTAATAAATTTTTTGGACAAAATTTATTTATTTTTCTTTTCATAAATTTTTTATTTTCTGATAATAGGTATTTTTGCATCACTTCAACTAAATTTTTTGTCTATAAGTAAAGACGTTTTA
>JACEIK010011817.1:0-12214 GCA_018107945.1 Datura stramonium | reverse complement strand
CTCTTTAGTACTCCATGATACCATCACAGTATATCTATCTACTGGCATGATATTATGGAGGATTGTTTCAGTCTTTCAATAAGATACTCTTCAATCCTCCATGATACCATCATAGTATATCTATATGCTAGCATGAAATCATTAAGGTCAGCTTTAGTGATTTAGGGAGAAAATTCTCAATCCTTAGTGATACAATTATAGTATCTCTATATACTGTCTAGGTATCATTTAGGTCTATTTTAGTCCATAATGATACCATCACAATATATCTATACATTTTCATGGTATCATTTAAGTCTACTTCAGCCCTCAGCGAGACACTCCTCTGTCCTCAATGATACCATTACAATATACCTATATAATGTTATTATAGTATTCAAGTTTGCTTCAATCCTCAATGATACCATCACAATATATCTATATACGGTCATGGTATCATTGAGGTCTTCTTCTGTCCTTCACTAAGACACTCCTTTGTCCTCCATGCACTATAAAAAACTGCCCAAAAAATGAGGGCCAAAATCGACGGACAAGGTCAATTTTTTGAGCAAAATCAACATCAAACCGACGCACTTACTGCCGTCAGAATTGTGAAATCGAAAGACAGGATCGGTTAAAACCGAGGGACAACCGACCTAGTCCATCGGTTTTAATAAATTAAAAATTAACAAAAAAATTTTAAAAAATCAAGGGACAGGGTCGATTTTTCCGTAGGTATATACATATATATATATTAGTCCTGAACACGTGAATTGCACGTGAGTCCTATGCAAGCCGTATATATGGCATGAGTTATATTAAAACTGCATTATGATCAATTTTAGAAACTACAACGGGAAAATTAAAATTGAAATTGATGAACAATCAACATATTGAAATAACTTCTATATTGGATAACAAATGATTAAATGTGTTTGAACCTGTAAAATTTGATTAACAAATCAAAAGCTTGATATTTAAAATATATACTAAGTTATATTTTTATGTTATTAGGTGCATAAAGAGATGATACACAAAAAATTGCAAAAGAAAATAACTTTAATTGTTAAATTGCTTTCATAGACATTTAACCTTGTTAATTGTAAATACATTGTGAAAGAAAATTTACAGTAAAATAAACACATAGACACATTCCTGAGTTTAATTTTCCTCCTCACTAAAAATTTTCTCATCTCAATCTAAAAGTTATATTTCTAGTGTCTTCCGAGAGTGACAAATGAAATTGATTTAAGTTTTTACTCATTCATATATACATTTGATTTAAATGACAAAATACAAGTCGTATTAAACTTTGTAAATCAATGTTACTGTTAGATAATTTTGAACACTTAAAATTAAAAAATTTATTGAGAGCTTACTACATGCATAATATTGTAACACACCAAAAATCCCTATGACTAAACCCTGGATTTGAATTTGATCATACAAAGAAAACTGGAAAAAAATATCCTCAGAACGAGCCTCAGTACGACTCGTAGTGTGTTCCATAGAGCTCAGCAAAATCTGATTTAGAATTCATGGCAGACTCTCACAACTCGTACCAAGTCAATACGAGTTGTACCAAGTTTCATGGTATGATTCAAAGAGCTTGGCAGGAAGAGGCAAGGAAACCACGACTAGATCCTACGATCCGTATCAGGCTGGTACGAGTCGTACTGAAGGATCATAAATAGGAGGTTCAGAGAATTTTCAAGGAAGGATCATTAGCTATAAAGACTCAGTACGAGTAGTAAGATGATGGTACGAATCGTCATTTCAATCGTGAGTTGAGATGTTGTATACCTTGGACGTTTGGCTAAGTTTGGAACTGTTTTAGATAGGTGAATAGACCCTAACCTTATGAATTTAAGGAATCAAATTGTTAACATCAATTCTTAGGTGTAAGAAGTGCATTGGATGCGATTTAAGGTTATAAGGAACCTCTAGCATGAAGTTGAGTTGAGAGTCTTCCTACCGATTGGGTTTTTCATGAAAGTTCTTACAAGGGTCAACTTTAAATAATCATAACTCCTATTATACGAATTGTTTTTGGGTGATCCAACATATCAAATTAAATCTCTTTGAATCTTATTTCCAATGCATCCAACCTTACATCAATCAGAGTTCGTAGTAAAAAGTTATGGCTAGTTTAGTAAAGCACTGTCAAGTTTGGCAGACAGGACCAGCCCTGTTACCACGAGTCTTGGTACGACTAGTAGTATGAAGGTAAGAATAGTACTAGGCACTCGTATCAGGGGTTTCAAAAATCTTTTAAAGCCTTCCAAAAGCCCTGAATGGCATACCACGACCCATAGGAAGCCACCACGAGTCATGGTATGACCCGTAGCATCAGACAGACAGATTTTTGAGAACTTTTTTTCAGGGGTATTTTCATAAATTTTTATGCTTCTAACTCTTAAACTAGATCTTTTTAGGCTTATTTTGGGATGAATTAAAGGAGTTTTCCTAGTATAACCCCTCACTGTTCTCACAATCACCGTAAAGTTCTTCTTCTCCCTTCTTCTCTCAAGGTTCAAGAACTAGGGTACTCTCGAAAGTGCAGCAGCTTCAAGATCTTTAGAGAGATCCTTGAAACAGGTATGTGGGAATTCAACAAGGAGATTGTTCTCCCCTCGTGTCCCCTAAAACTCTTTCCCTGTTCACTATCAGTTCTAGCCCTGAGTTTTCGAAAGTGAAGATATTGTTGTCATACCTTGAATAATTCATGTGGAATCTTAATCTATGTTTATTGTAGTTAATTTCCACCAGTTCGTGACCAAAATGATGCCTATTCCAGTGAAGTAGAATTTTAGCTCTAACTTTTGAAGCAGAAACTAGAATCCTATATATGTACTGAATTATTGAATCATGCTTGGATCTTTCAAAGTTAGGGAATTCCTATAGTATTTGTATGTATCAGAAACTCAATTAAAGGTTTGATTAGTCAGTCTCATCTAGAAATTTATTTGCTCAGTAATGTCAGTCTAGCCTCAGTCATATTTTTAGTAATCTCCGGGTTGATCAGAATAATATTATCTGTTCAGTTTGACTATAATTGTTTCTTGAGGTGTCAGTGGTGCCTCCCAGTTATCAGTTATTATACTTAGATATCAGTTATCAAATTTGAGTGATTCTTTATACGACTATGACGCTTTCCGATAAGCAACTCTGACCAGTCTTAGAACACCAGTTTTCAGATCCGGTCCGGTAAGACTCTCAGGGTACTTCTAGATAAGTATCCCTGACTTAGTCTTGGGTCCCATCTTCGAGCTATCAGCTTGGCAGTAGTAGTCATTTAGATCTATCCAGTAGGAGTAGGACTTAGCGCCAAGAGGGCTGGGGTTCCAGCGCACCCAGATTCCCTAAACTATGTTGCAACCATAGGTTATTTTTATTGGTCTTATGGCCCCTGACAGTGATCTCACAGTCCATGCCTTTATACCCTGACAAGGTATAATTGGTCCTACTAATAGGGTGTGTACATCGGAATCCACGTCTAGCTCATGTGGTTTTATGTCGGTTATAGACTCTCCCACCAGTCAATTTAGTCCAATTTCAGAATAAGCAACTCGGTTCAGTTCTAGCTCTATCATCTTAGCTCATTTCAGTTCAGTATATCAGACTCAGTACTTTCATACTTAGGACATGCCTTGATCATCAGACAGGGTCATTTTGACCATTTCAGTTTACTTTAGTAGTTCAGTTCAATTTACTTATTGGTCATCGCATGTCATATCAGTTCAAGCATTATATTCAGTTATGTTTTCTCCCACTTACTCAGTACATTGAAAGTACTAATGCATACTTTTATGTTGTATCGTTTTATGATACAGTTGCAGGTTCTCAGACTCAGCACTGTTAGTCGCCTCGGTTCAGATCCTCCTCCCCAGCAGTTGAAGTGTGAGTCCTCATCACTTGAGGGCCTTATTTCATTTCTTTCAGTTAGTTCATTATTTTTAGTTAGACTTAGAGTTAGCTGGGGACTTGTCCCAGCCACTCATTAGTTAGAGGGCTTTCAGACACAGAATTTATTTCAGACTTAAGATGATTTAAACGTTATGTCTTCAGTTTTATTTTCATAAATGATTTTATATTATTATTTCAAAGATTCCTCTATATTTGTTTTACTCAGAATACCAGTGTATGGTAGACCAGGGGTTGACTTGGGGTCACTCGTGACTTCAAGTCCTGTGTTTCGTCCAAGGTGTAGACTCGGGGCGTGACAAACTTGGTATCAGAGCTAGGTTTAGTGTATCCTTGGAATGTCTGAAAGACACATCGAGTAGAGTCCTTTTCATGGGTGTGAAGCGCGCCACACTTATGACGAGGAGGCTACGAAATGTTATTAGGAAAACTCTTTTATTCATACTCTTTATCATGTGTTAAAGTTCAATTTCATAAACGTCCTTCTAACTCGTGCTCTGTTTCATTTCAGTTAACCATGCATCCTAGACACGGTAATGGAAGAAACACCAGTAACGCCAACAGACCTACCCCACCAGCCCTAGAAGCTCCTCAAGATGATTTGGTATCTACAGCCGAATTCAGGGCGCCATTCAACTGCTGGCCCAAATAGTCACCAACCAGGTGAACCAGCAGGTGGTTTCGGTAGCCACGAACAGGTCTGTAGTAGTTGCGAGGGTGCGGGACTTCACCCGTATGAACCCTCCATCATTTTAGGGATTCAAATTAGGGGAGGATCCCTAAGAGTTCATGGATGAGATCAGGAAGATTACCCGCATTATGGGTGTTAGATCCTCTGAGAGTGCTGATCTAGCTACCTACCAGCTAAAAGGGGTAGCTCAGGTCTGGTATAACTAATGGAAAGAGGGGCGGCCAACGGGAGCAGGACTAGTAGAGTAGGGGGAGTTCCATACAGTTTTCTTGGATAGATTTTTCCCTCGGGAGCTGAGGGAGGCAAAGATGGCGGAGTTTATGAATTTGAGACAGGGCAACAGAATCGTGGAGGAGTATGCTCTAGAGTTTACCAGGCTGTCTAAGTACGCCTCAGAGATGGTAGCCGAGCCAAGAGCTCGCATGCTGAAGTTTGTGAATGGGGTGTCAAACCTGGTCCTCAAGAAGTGCAGGACAACAATGTTGATTAAAGAAATGGACCTCTCCAGCCTGATCGTCTATGCCCAACAGATTGAGGCTGAAAAATTGAAGGACATGGAGCAAAAAAACAAGCGAGCAAGGAATAGCTAGTCAGATTATGACCATCAGAGGTCTGGCGGTAGTAGTCGCCCACAGCAGCAGCAGAGAGCCCCAGCACCCAGCTCAACCAGCGCCCCGACCTTTTGGTTCCTCTAGGATCAGAGGGGCGGAGCATCTGGTTCTCAGTCCCAGAGCTGCACTGCCAGCAACAGATATCCAACTTTCCCTAAGTGTGACAAGAACCACCCAAGAGAGTGTCTTCAGGGTTGACATGGTTGTTTTGGTTGTGGACAGCTTGGTCATCGGCTGAAAGATTACCTTGTCAGCAGGACGGGGTAGAGCACAATCCACCACATCCTCAGCTCCAGCAGGCTGACCAGCTCAGCAGGCTGACTCATTAGGTACAGATGGCGGTCAACGCCAAAATCATTTTTATGCATTGTCTTCCCGTCAGGACCAGGAGAGCTCACCTGATGTAGTCACAAGTATGTTACGCCTCTTACATCTAGATATGTATGCCCTTCTAGATCCAGGAGCCACCCTTTCGTTCGTGACTCCCTATGTAGCACAGTTTAGTATCAGTCCAGAGGTCCTCTCAGAATCGTTCTCAATCTCCACCCCAGTTGGCAAGTCAGTTAGAGCCAACCGAGTGTATAGAAACCGCCCAATCTCAGTCCTGAATAAAGTCATTCCAGTTGATCTCATAGAGTTAGATATGGTCGAATTTCACCTTATCCTCGGCATGAATTGGTTACACTCCTGCTATGCCTTAGTTGACTGCAGAACTAGAGTTGTCACATTCTAGTTTTCAAATGAACTAGTGTTAGAGTGGATGGGCAGCAGTTCAGCGCCTAAGGGTAAGTTTATTTCCTACCTTAAGGCACAAAAACTCATCTCCAAGGGATGTATCTATCATCTAGTTCGGGTCAAGATTCCAACTTTGAGACCCCAACTATCCAGTCAGTTCCAGTAGTTAGTGAGTTCCCATATGTATTTCTTGAGGATCTTCCCGGAGTCCCCCTAAATGGGAAATAGACTTCAAAATAGACCTCCTCCCAGATACTTAGCCCATCTCCACCCCTCCTTACAAAAGGGCTCCATATGAGCTTAAGGAGTTGAAGGAGCAGTTAAAAGATCTTCTTGACAAGGGTTTTATCAGACCCAACATCTCTCTCTGGGGTACCCCAGTATTATTCGTGCATAAGAAAGACGATACCCTCAGAATGTGCATAGATTATCATCAGCTAAACAAAGTCACAGTCAAGAACAGGTATCCCCTACCCAGAATTGACGACCTGTTTGACCAACTTCAGGGAGCTAGTTGTTTCTCAAAAATCAATCTCAGGTCAGGGTACCATCAGCTAAGGGTCAGAGAGTGTGACATACCAAAAACAACATTCAGAACTCGATATGGTCACTACGAGTTTGTGGTGATGTCCTTCGGGCTAACAAACGCCCCAGCAGCCTTCATGGACTTGATGGATAGAGTCTTCAAGCAGTATCTGGATATGTTCGTCATTGTATTTATCGACGACATTCTAATATACTCCAGGAGTGAGGAAGAGCATGATGATTACCTGATATTAGCATTATAGACACTTAGAGACCGCCAGTTATTCGCTAAGTTCAGCAAGTGCGAATTCTGGTTAAAGTACGTGACTTTCTTAGGTCAGGTGGTCTCAGGTGAAGGAATTCAGGTTGATCCTCACAAGATAGCAGCAATGAAAGATTGACCCAGACCTACCTCTCTTATGGAAATCAGGAGTTTCCTGGGCTTAGCTAGCTATTACTGATGGTTTGTGGAAGGCTTCTCCTCTATAGAATCTCCTTTGACTAAGTTAACTCAGAAGAAAATGAAATTTCAGTGGTCGGATGTGTGTGAGAAGAGTTTCTAGGAGTTAAAGACTCGACTCACTACCGTTCCAATTTTGACCTTGCCAGAAGGAACAGATGGGTTGGTTGTCTATTGTGATACTTCCCGAGTTGGACCCGATTGTGTTCTGATGCAGCGGGATAAGGTGATAGCTTACGTCTCCAGACAGCTCAAAGTTCATGAGAAGAACTATCCAACTTATGACTTGGAGTTGGCGGCGGTGGTGTTCGCACTAAAAATATGGAGACATTACTTATATGGAGCTCATGTGGATGTGTATATAGATCACGAGCCTTAAGTATGTGTTCAGTCAGAAGGACCTAAATCTGCGATAGAGAAGGTGGTTGGAGCTACTAAAGGACTATGACATGAGCTTGCTGTATCATCCGGGAAAAACCAATGTGGTGGCTGACGCCCTAAGCAGACGGTCTATGGGTAGTGTGGCTCATATTGAGGAAGGAAAAAAGGAGTTAGTGAAGGATGTTCATAGACTAGCCCGTTTAGGGGTGCAGTTGGTGGATTCAACCGAAGGTAGTGTGGTAATGAAAAATGGGTTTGATTCATCCTTGGTAGTTGAAGTTAAGTCCAAACAGGACGAAGATCCCATTCTACTTAAACTTAAAGAAGTGGTTCTCAGGAAAGAGGTCGAGGCTTTCTCCAAAGGGGGAGATGGTATACTCCGTTATTAGGGCAGAATGTGTGTACCGTACGTTGATGAGTTAAGACATCAGATATTGGCTAAAACACACAGTTATAGATATTCCATCCATCCGGGTGCTACGAAAATATACCATGATTTACGAGATATCTACTGTGGAACGGCATGAAAAGAGATATTGCTGATTTGTAGCCAAGTGCCCGAACTACCAGCAAGTTAAAGTGGAACACCAGAGACCAGGAAGCATGACTCAGGATATCAACATACCCACATGGAAGTGGGAAGAAGTAAACATGGACTTCATTATGGGTCTACCTTGGACTCGTTGGCAACATGATTCAATCTGGGTGATAGTAGACCGGATGACTAAGTCAGCACACTTCCTCCCAGTCAAAACCATAGATTCAGCTGAGGACTATGCTAGACTTTATATCTGGGAGTTAGTCAGACTTCATGGGGTACCCTTATCCATCATTTCAGACAAAGGTACCCAATTCACCTCTCACTTCTGCAAGTCTTTCCAAAAAGGACTAGGTACCCATGTCAAGCTCAGCACAACTTTTCAGCCACAGATGGATTGACAAGCTGAAATGGACTATTCAGACCCTAGAAGATATGTTGAGGGAGTGCGTGATCAATTTCAAGGGCAATTGAGATGATCACTTGCCTCTCATCGAGTTCGCATACAACAATAGCTACCACTTTAGTATTCAGATGGCCTCGTTTGAAGCATTATATGGTAGGAGGTGTAGATCTCCTATAGGGTGGTTTGAGGTTGGTGAAGCTACCTTGATAGGGCCAAACTCAGTTCACGAGGCAATNCTTATGCCGATGTGAGGAGAAGAGAATTGGAGTTTGCAGTTGATGACTGGTCTATCTAAAAAATTTTCCCATGAAAGGGGTGATGAGATTTGAGAACTCCAATTCTCAGTCCCAGGTATGTAGGACCCTACAGAATCCTGAGGTGTATCGGCAATGTGGCCTATGAGTTAGAACTACCTTCAGAATTTGCGACCGTGCACCCAGTCTTCCATGTGTCACTATTGAAGAAGTGCATCGGAGATCCAACTTCAGTGGTGCCACTGGATAGTGTGGAGATAAAAGAAATTCTCTCTTACGAAGAGGTTCTAGTTCAGATCCTTGACCATCAGGTTCGTAAGCTGAGAAACAAAGAAATCAGTTCGGTAAAAGTTTTATGGAGAAATCAGATGGTTGAGGGAGCCAGATGGGAAGCAGAAGCAGACACGATGGCCAGATACCCTCACTTATTCTCTCCTAGTTTAGATCCAGTACCAAGTATTAACTCCTTTCTCAGTATTCTATTCAGTTTTGTACTCATCAGCTCTATTTAGATCCTCGGTGTATATTCTAGTTGCACCAACTCTATTAGTGCGGTTAAATAGTTTGGAGTCAATTACTCCTCCAGAAATCAGTTCACAGTCTCAGTTTGGGAATTTCAGCTCCTTTCCTAGTTTTATCCTTCATTCGAGGATGAATAATCCCAAGAGGGAGATATTATAACACCCCAAAAATCTCTATGACTAAATCCTGGATTTAAAGTTGATCATACAGAGAAAGCTGAAAAAAATATCCTCAGAACGAGCCTCTGCACGACTTGTAGAAGGATTGTATGAGTCGTACCAAGGACTCGTAGTGTGTTCCAGAGAGCTCCGCAGAATCTGATTTAGAAGTCATGGCAGACTCTCACGACTCGTACTAAGTTTCATAGTATGATTCAGAGAGTTTGGCAGGAAGAGGCAAGGAAACCTCGATTAGATCCTCGATCCGTATCAGGCTGGTACGAGTCGTACTGAAGGATCATTGATAGGAGGTTCATAGAATTTGCAAGGAAGGATCAGTAGCTACAAATAATCAGTACGAGTCGTAAGATGATGGTACGAATCGTCATTTCAGTCGTGAGTTGAGATGTCGTACACCTTGGACTTTCGGCTAAATTTGGAACTGTTTTAGGTAGGTGGATAGACCCGAACCTAATGAATTTAAGGAGTCAAATTGTTAACATCAACTCTTAGGCGTAAGAAGTGCATTGGCTTCAAGTTCAGATTATAAGGAACCTCTAGCATGAAGTTGAGTTGAGAGTCTTCCTACCGATTGGGTTTTTCATGAAAGTTCTTACAAAGACCAACTTTAAATAATCATAACTCCTATTATACGAATTGTTTTTGGATGATCTAACATATCATATTAAATCTCGTTGAGTCTTCTTTTCAACGCATCCAACCTTACATCAATTGGAGTTCGGAGAAAAAAATTATGGACAGTTTAGTAAAGTACTGTCAGGTTTGGCGGAGAGGACCAGCCTTGTTACCACGAGTCTTGGTACGACTCGTGGTATGAAGGTACGACTCGTACCAGGGGTTTTAGAAATCTTTTAAAGTCTCTCAGAAGCCAAGAATGGCATACCACGACCCATAGGAAGCCACCACGAGTCATGGTACGACCTGTAGCACCAGACAGACAGATTTTTAAGAACTTTTTTCCAAGGGTATTTTGTAATTTTCTATGCTTCTAACTCTTAAACTAAGTCATTTTAGGCTTATTTTGGGATTAATTAAAGGAGTTTTTCTAGTCTAACCCCTCACTGTTCTCACAACCACCGTAAAGTTCTTCTTCTCCCTTCTTCTCTCAAGGCTCAAGAGCTAGTGTTCCTCTCCAAGGTGAAACAACTTCAAGATCTTTAGAGAGATCCTTCAACCAGGTATGTGGGAATTCAACAAAGAGATTGTTCTCCCCTTGTGTCCCCTAAAACTCTTTCTCTGTTCACTATCAATTCTAGCCCTAAGTTTTCAAAACTGAAGATATTGTTGTCATACCTTGAATAATTCATGTGGAATATTAATCTATGTTTATTTTAGTTAATTTTCACCAGTTTGTGACCAAAATGATGCCTATTCCAGTGAAGTAGAATTTTAACCCTAACTTTTGAAGCAGAAACTAGAATCCTATATATGTCCTGAATTATTGAATCATGCTTGGATCTTTCAAAGTTAGGGAATTCCTATAGTATTTGTTTGTATCAAAAACTCAGTTAAAGGTTTAATTAGTCAGTCTCATCCAGAAATTTATTTACTCAGTATCACTCAGTAATGTAAGTCTAGCCTCAGTCCGATTTTTAGCAACCTCCGGGTTGACCAGAATAATATTAGCTGATCAGTTTGACTATAGTCATTTCTTGAGGTGTCAGTGGTGCCTCCCAATTATCAGTTATTATACTCAGATATCAGTTATCAGATTTTAGTAGTTCTTTAGATGGTTATGACGCTTCCAGATAAGCAACTCTGACCAGTCTTAGAACACCAGTTTCCAGATCCGGTCCAATAAGACTCTCAGGGTACTTCCAGATAAGTATCCCTGATTTAGTCTTGGGCCCCAACTTTGAGCTATCAGCTTGGTAGTGATAGTCATGTTAGATCTATCCAGTGCGAGTATAACTTAACACCAAGAGGGTCAGAGTTTCAGCGTATCCAGGTTTTCAAAACTACGTTGCTACCGTAGGTTATTTTTATTGGTCTTATGGCCCCAGACAGTGATCTCACAGTCCATGTATTTATACTCTGGTAAGGTATATTGGGTCTTACCGATGGGGTGTGTACATCAGACTCCACGTCTAGCTCACGTGGTTTTATGTCGGTTATTGACTCTCCCACCAATCAGTTCAGTCTAATTTCAGAATAAGCAGCCCAGTTCAGTTCTAGTTCTATCAGCTTAGCTCATTTCAGTTCAGTATCTCAGACTCAATACTTTCATACTTAGGATATGCCTTGATCATCAGACAGGGTCATTTTGACCATTTCAGTTTACTTTAGTAGTTCAGTTCAGTTTACTTATTGGTCATTGCATGTCTTATCAGTTCGGGCATTATATTCAGTTATGTTTTCTCCCACTTACTCAGTACATTGAAAGTACTGACGCATACTTTTATGTTGTATCGTTTCATAATACAGCTCTAGGTTCGCAGACTCAGCACCGTTAGTCACCGCGGTTCAGATCCTCCTCCCTAGCAGTTGAAGTGTGAGTCCTCATCACTCGAGGGCGTTATTTCATTTCTTTCAGTTAGTTCATTAATTTTAGCTAGACTTAGAGTTAGCTGGGGACTTGTCCCAGACACTCATCAGTTAGAGGGTTTTCAGACACAGAATTTGTTTCAGACTTCAGATGATTTAAACTTTATGTCTTCAGTTTTATTTTCATAAATGCTTTTATATTATTATTCTAAAGCTTCCGCTATATTTTCTTACTTAGAATACCAGTGTATGATAGACCAGGGGTTGACTTGACGTCACTCGTGACTTCAAGTACCGTGTTTCGTCTAGGATGTAGACTCGGGGCGTGACAAATATAAATAAAAAGTAATTTCAAAAAACTAATATACAAGTTTGCGTAACATCATGACACATAATTAAAGAGTAATTAATTTACTTAAAAAAGAAAATAAATTTTATAGTAATCTCAACCTCAATATGAGATTTTTAAATATTTTAGGAGAATATTCTTGTGATATCAATAAAAAACAGACAAAAGAGGAATAG
>JACEIK010011813.1:18148-29197 GCA_018107945.1 Datura stramonium | reverse complement strand
TAACTTCAACAACTAATGAAGAATCTGACCCACTCTGTAGTACTACTCCGCCCTCAACTGAATCGACCAACTACACTCCCAACTGAGCT
The DNA here is from genome assembly GCA_018107945.1 of Datura stramonium. Classification (NCBI taxonomy): domain Eukaryota; kingdom Viridiplantae; phylum Streptophyta; class Magnoliopsida; order Solanales; family Solanaceae; genus Datura; species Datura stramonium. Next base: position 29,108 of record JACEIK010011813.1, on the reverse strand, counting down.
AACATGTGAATATCCTTTGTCAGTTCCTTTCTGCCCTCTTCAACATAAGCAACGCTCCCTATAGACATCCTGCTTAGGGCATCAGCCACCACATTGGCCTTGCTCGGGTGGTATAGCACACTCATGTCGTATTCCTTCAGTAGCTCCAACCACCTTCTCTGACGAAGATTTAAGTCCTTCTAACTTAACACATATTGAAGGCTCTTGTGATCAGTGAAAACATCCATGTGAGCCCCACAAAGATAATGCCTCCATATCTTCAAAGTAAACACCACTGCTGCCAACTCGAGATCATGAGTCGGATAGTTCTTTTCATGAACCTTGAGCTATCTGGAGGCGTAAGCTATCACCTTACCCCACTGTATCAGAATGCAACCGACTCCAACTCTGGAAGCGTCTCAATATACCACGAACCCATCTGTTCCTTCTGGTAAGGTTAAAACTGGAGCAGTAGTGAGTCGATTCTTCAACTCCTGAAAACTCTTCTCACATGCATCTGACCACTAAATCTTCACCTTTTTCAGAGTTATCTTGGCCGGAGGAGATGCAATGGAGGAAAATCCTTCTACAAATCATTGGTAATAACCGGCTATACCCAGGAAACTTCTAATATCGGTTAAGGAAGTAGGTCTTGGCCAGTCTTTCGCTGCTGCTATCTTTTGAGGATCTACCTAAATACCCTCACCCGAGACCACGTGACCAAGGAAAATCACAAAATTCAACCAGAATTCACATTTGCTGAACTTAGTGAACAACTGGTGGTCTCTAAGCGTCTGTAGCACTATCCTCAGATGGTTAGCATGTTCCTCCTCATTTCTAGAGTATACTAGAATGTCATCAATGAATACAATGACGAACATGTCTAGATACTGCTTGAAAAACCTGTTCATCAGGTCCATGAAAGTTGTAGGGGCATTAGTTAGTCCAAAGGACATAACCACGAATTCATAGTGACCATATCGAGTTCTGAAGGTTATTTTCGGTATGTCACATTCTTTGACTCTAAGCTGATGATATCTCAACCTGAGATCTACCTTGAAAAAGTAACTGGCTCCTTGAAGTTGATCGAACAAGTCATCAATCCTAGGTAGGGGAACTTTCTCTTAACTGTAACTTTGTTCAGTTGATAATAGCCGATACACATTCTGAGAGTACTGTCTTTCTTTCGCACGAACAACACTGGAGCACCCCATGGAGAGATGTTGGGCTTGATGAAACCCTTATCAAGAAGGTCCTTTAGCTACTCCTTTAACTCCTTAAACTCAACTGGAGACATTTTGTAAGGAGGAATGGAGGTGGGTTTAGTGTTTGGAAGAAGGTCTATGCCGAAGTCTATTTTCCACTCGGGAGGGACCCAGGGAAGATCTTCGAGAAACACATCAGGAAATTCGCTAGCAACTAGAATTGACTAGATCGTTGGGGTCTTGGAGCTGGAATCTTTAACCCGAACTAGGTGATAGATGCACCCTTTAGAAATGATCTTCCTTTCCTTAAGGTAGGAAATAAACCGACCCTTAGGCGTTGAACTACTACCCATCCATTTTAAAACTGGCTCATTAGGAAATTGAAATATGACGACTCTAGTTCTGCAAGCGACTGAGGCATAACCGGAGTGTAACTAATCCATGCCAAGGATGAGATCGAAATCGACCATGTCTAACTCTACTAGATCAACTATAATGACTTCACTCAATACTGAGACTGGGTAGTTTCTATACACCCAGTTGACTCAACTGACTCCCAAAATGGGATAGAGACTGAAAATGGTTCTGAGAGGACTTTTGGACTGATTTCAAACTGCACAACTACATAGGGAGTCACTAATGATAGTGTGGCTCCTGTATCTAGTAGGGAAACACATCTATATGGAAGATACTTAACATACCCGTAACCATGTAGGTGAGTTCTCTTGATCCTGACGAGAGGACAAAGCATAAAAGCGCTTTTGGCGCTGATCACCATCCATACCTGAAGTGTTAGCCTACTAAAATGGTCGGCTTGCTGGAGCTGCTGAAGCGGTAGACTGTGATTTCCCCCGTCCTGTGTACGGACACTCCCTTAGCCGATGACCTAATTATCCACACCCAAAGCAACCCTCTTTGCATTTGAGGCATTCACCTGGATGGTTCTTGACACACTTAGGGCAAGTTGGATACGGTTTCTAGCACTGTAACTTTGGGACTGAGAGCCAGATGCTCTACCCTTCTAATCCTTGCGGGACTGGAAAGTAAGGGCGCTGGTTGAGGTGGGTGTTAGAGTCCTCTGCTTTTGTTTCTGTGGGTGGTTGCTGCCGTCGAACCTCTGGTGGCCATAATTTGGTTGACCAGTTCTAGCCCGCTTGTTCTCCTGCTCCACATCTTTCAATTTTATGCCTCAATCTGCTGGGCATAAGCGATGAGGCTGGAGAGGTCAATATCTTTTATGAGCATCGTGGTCCTGCACTTCTTAAGTACCAGGTCCGATACCTCGTTAATGAATTTAAGCATGCGAGCCCTTGGCTTGGCTACCATCTTTGGAGTATACCTTGACAACTGCGTCAACTCCAATGCATATTCCTCCACGGTCCTGTTACCATGTATTAAGTTCATGAACTCTGTGATCCTAGCCTACCTCAACTCCTAGGGGAAGAATCTGTCTAAGAATGCTGTGGTGAACTCTTCCCACTCTATCGATTCTGCTCCTGCTAGTCTCCCTTCCTTCCACTAATCATACCAAATTTGTACCACCCCTTTCAACTGGTAGGTGGACAGATCGGCACTCTCTACGAGACTAACACCTATAATCTGGGTGATCTTCCGCACCTCATCTACAAACTCCTATGGTTCCTCTCCCAACTTAGATCCGTGAAAGGTTGGAGGGTTTATTCAGGTGAATTCCCGAACTATAATGCCCCAAAAATTCAAAATCAAATTCCTAGACTTAAATTTGGAGATCTGAAAAAAGCTGTAGAAAAGCTATAAGACAACCCACCTAACGAGTTGTTAAGTGACCTAACGACTCGTTAGATGAGCCGTGAGAAGGAGGTTTGAGGTTTTGAGAAGGGAGGCAGTGTACCCAACGAGGGACTTCACGAGTCGTGGTCACTAACTACGACCCATTGAGTCACTCATGGTCAGGCCAGGGTTAAGGATATTATCGGTAGAGCAGTGTACTTGACGGGTGAGGGCAACGAGTCATGTTCCCTAGTAATGACTCGTTATGTCCCCCGTTTTCAGCCCTAGTGAGTTCTTAGCCAGTGTAGCTAACGAGTGTCACAACGAGTCGTCGTCAATGGTAACGACTCACTAGGTGACCCGTTACCAAGCTTAGCATTTAATCTTCAGAAGTGTGGCAGTGTGGTCCACGACTAGTGACCACGACTTGTTAGGTCCCTCATCGTGACCTATTGGAGGGATTAGGCAGTGTACTTGACGGGAGTGACCACGAGTCATGGTCAGCCACCACGACCCGTTAGGTCACCCGTTAGGGTCACCTGGCAGCTTTTCCAACGATTTTCTAAGGACTATTTAGTAATTTCCTGTTCTCCTAAGCTCTAAACTACGTATTTTTTAACGTAAATTCAGACTTATTAGAGGGTTTGGACGATTCAGAAAATTGTCCCGTTAGAACGTAGAATCTCTTCAGAATCATTCAGAAAATTGTCAACTGATCAGTTTGACTTCAGTTTTTTTTCGAGGTGTTAGTAGTGCCTCTCAGTTATCAGAATTAGACTCAGATTATAGTTATTTGGTCCATTAGGAGGTCATGAAATTCTAGTTATATAGCTCTGACCAGCCCCAGGACCCCAATTCAGTTACAGTTTGTTCTTAGACGGTTACAACGCTTTCAGATAAGCAGCTCTGACTAGTCTAGAACCCAGTTTCAGAATTTGGTCCGATAAGACTCTTAGGGTACTTTCAGTTATATGTCCCTGACTAGTATTGGTCTCCAATTTTGAGCTATTCGCTTAGCAGTTCAGTATAGGTTTCCAGTGGGAGTAGGACTTAACACTGAGCGGCCCCGGGTTCCAGCGCACCCAGGTTCCCAGAACTACGTTGCCAGTGTAGGTTATAGTATTACTTGGCCTGATTGGCCCCAAACTTTGGTGATCACCCAATTCATGCCTTTACACCTTGTCAGGGTATATTAGGTCCTACCGGTAAGGTGTATACATCGGACTCCATGTCTAGCTCACGTGGTTATATGTCGATTATAGACTCTCCTACTAGTTAGTTCAGTTTAGTCACGGTTATTTTCATTTCAGTTCAGATCAGTTCAGTATGGTCTCTCAGACTCGGTATTTTAGACTTAGGGCATATCTTTGACAATCAGACATGGTCATCTTGACCATTTTAATTTACATCAGTAGTTCAGTTCAGCTTACCTGTTGGTCATTGCGTCTCATTTCAGTTCAAACTTTATATTCAGATATGTTTTCTCCCACTTACTCAGTATATTCAAAGTACTGATGCATACTTTTATGTTGTATCGTTTCATGATACAGCTGCAGGTTCCCAGACTCAGCATCGTTAATCATTGCGATCCAGATCCTCCTCCGCTGCAGCCAAAGTGTGAGTCCTCACTATTCGAGGGACTTGCTTTACTTTCTTTCAATTGAGCTATTGTTATTTTTAGTTAAATTTGAGTTAGCTGGGGGCTTGTCCCAGCAACTCATCAGTTAGAAGACATAGAGTTAAATTTCAGACTTCAAATCTTTTAAATTTTAATGTTTTCTTCTAGTTATTTTCTCAAACACTCTTATGCTGTTATTTCAAAGCTTCCGATATATATNCAGTGTATGCTAGACCAGGGGTTGACTTGGGGTCACTCGTGACTTCAAGTACCATGTTACATCCAGGGTGTAGTCTCAGAGCGTGACAAACTTGGTATCAGAGCACTAGGTTTAGAGTATCCTTGGAAAGTTAGAAAGTCGCATCGAGTAGAGTCATTTTCATGGATGTGAAGTGTGCCACACTTATGACGAGGAGTCTGCAAGATGTTATTAGGAAAACTCCCTTTTGTTCATACTCCTTATCATACGTTAAAGTTCAATTCCAGAAATGCCCTTCTAACTCATGCTCTGTTTCGTTTCAGTGAACTATGCCTCCTAGACACGGTAACGAAAGAAGGGCCGGTAACGCCAACAGACCTGCCCCATCAGCCCCGGCAACTCCCCAAGATGATTCAATATCTACTGTCGAATTCCAGGCGGCCATTAAACTACTGGCCCAAATAGTCACGAACCAAGTGAACCAGTAGGTGGTACCGATGAACACCAATGGGTCCGCAGCAGCTGCGAGGGTGCAGAACTTTACCCGTATGAACCCTCCATCTTTTCAGGGATCCAAAGTAGGGGAGGATCCCCTGGAGTTCGTGGATGAGGTCAGGAAAACCACCCGCATTATGGGTGTTAGATCCTCTGAAAATGCTGACCTAGCTGCCTACCAGTTAAAAGGGGTGGCTCAGGTTTGGCATGACCAGTGGAAAGAGGGGAGGCCAGCAGGAGCAGGAGGAGTATGCTCTGGAGTTTACTAAGCTGTCCAAGTACACTCCAGAGATGGTAGCCGAGCCAAGGGCTCGCATGTTGAAGTTTGTGAATGGGGTGTCAAACTTGGTCCTCAATGAGTGTAGGACAACAATGTTGATTAAAGAAATGGACCTCTCTAGCTTGATTGTTTATGCCCAGCAGATTGAGGCTGAAAAGCTGAAGGATATGGAGTGAAAGAATAAACAGGAAAAGACTGACCAGTCAGATTTCGGCCATTAGAGGTCTAGTGGTAGTAGTCGCCCACTGCAACAGCAGTAGCAGAGAGCCCCAACACCCAGTTCAGCCAGTGCCCCAACCTTTTGGTCCTGCCAGGATCGGAGGGGTGGGTCATCTAGCACTCAGTCTCAGGCCTACAGTACCGGGAACAAGTATCCAGCTTGCCCCAAGTGTGGTAGGAATCACCCAGGAGAATTCTTTTAGGAATGAGAGGGCTATTTTGGGTGTGGACAGCTTGGACACCGGCTTAAGGAGTGCCCCTTAGCAACGCGAGGGAGATCACACTCCAGCAGGCCGACCAGCTCAGCAGGCCAACACATCAGGTACAGATGGCAGTCAGCGCCAAAATTGCTTCTATGCTCTATCTTCCCGTCAGGATCAGGAAAGCTCACCTAACGTAGTTACTAGTATGTAACGTCTCTTACATCTAGACGTGTATGCCCTCTTAGATCTAGGAGCCACTCTTTCGTTTGTGACTCCCTATATAGCAGTCCAGTACAACATCAGTCCAGAGGTCCTCTCAGAACTATTTTCAATCTCCACCCTAGTTGGCGAGTCAGTTAGAGCCAGCCGGGTGTATAGAAACTACCCAGTCCAGTCCTGAATAAAGTTATTCCAGTAGAGTTAGATATGGTTGACTTTGACCTTATTCTCAGCATGAATTTTTTACACTTCTGCTATGCCTCAGTCAATTGCAGAACTAGAGTTTTCAAGTTTCAGTTTCCTAATGAGCCAGTGTTAGAATGGACAGGTAGCAGTTCAGCGCCTAAGGGTAGGTTTATTTCCTACCTTAAGGCCTAGAAACTCATTTCCAAGGGATGTATTTATCATCTAGTTTGGGCCAAGGATTCTAACTCTGAGACATCAACTACCCAGTCAGTTCCCGTGGTCAGCGAGTTCCCAAATATTTTTCCTGAGGATCTTCCTGGAGTTCCCCCTGAAAGGGAAATAGACTTCCGAATAGATCTCCTCCCAGATACTCAGCCCATCTCCATCCCTCCTTACAGAATGGATCCAGCTGAGCTTAAGGAGTTGAAGGAGCAGTTAAAAGATCTTCTTGACAAGGGTTTTATCAGACCCAACATCTCTCCCTAGGGTGCTCCAGTGTTATTCATGCGTAAGAAAGACGGTACCCTCAGAATGTGCATCGATTACCATCAGCTGAACAAAGTCACAGTCAAGAACAAGTATCCCCTACCTAGAATTGATGATCTGTTTGACCAACTTCAGGGAGCCAGTTATTTCTCCAAGATCGACCTCAGGTCAGGGTACCACCAGCTAAGAGTTAGAGAATGTGACATACCGAAAATAGCCTTCAAAACTCGGTATGGTCACTACGAGTTTGTGGTGATGTCCTTTGGACTCACAAACGCCCCAACAGCCTTTATGGATTTAATGAACAGGGTCTTCAAGCAGTATCTGGATATGATCGTCATCGTATTTATCGACGACATTCTAATATACTCCAAAAATGAGGAAGAGCATGCCAATCACCTAAGATTAGCATTACAGACACTCAGGGACCTCCAACTATTTGCCAAGTTCAGCAAGTGTGAATTTTGGTTAAATTCCGTTACTTTCTTGGGTCATGTGGTCTCAGGTGAAGGAATACAAGTAGACCCTTACAAGATAACAGCAGTGAAGGATTGACCCAGACCTACCTCTCCTACTGAAATCAGGAGTTTCCTGGGCTTGGCGGGTTATTACCGATGGTTTGTGGAAGGTTTCTCCTCCATAGCATCTCCTTTGACTAAGTTAACACAGAAGAAGGTGAAATTTCAGTGGTCGGATGAGTGTGAGAAGAGTTTTCAGGAGTTGAAGGCTCGACTCACTACCGCTCCAGTTTTAACCTAGCCGGAAGGATCAGATGGGTTGGTTGTTTATTGTGATGCTTTCAAAGTTGGACTCGGTTGCGTTCTGATGCAGCGGGGCAAAGTGATAGCCTATGCCTCCAGAGAGCTTAAAGTTCATGAGAAGAATTATCCAACTCTTGACTTGGAGTTGGCAGCGGTGGTATTCGCGCTAAAAATATGGAGACATTACCTATATGGGGCTCACGTGGATGTGTTCACAGATCACAAGAGCCTTTGGTATGTGTTCATCCAGAAGGACCTAAACCTGCGTCAGAGACAGTGGTTGGAGCTACTAAAGGACTATGACATAAGTGTGCTGTATCACCCAAGTAAAGCCAATGTGGTGGCTAACGCCCTAAGCAGACGGTCTATGGGAAGTGTGGCTCACATTGATGAAGGCAAGAGGGAGTTCGCGAAAGAAGTTCACAGACTACCTGGTTAGGGGTGCAGTTGGTGGATTCAGCTAAAGGTGGTGTGGTAATGCTAAGTGGGTTAGATTCATCCTTGGTAGTTGAAGTCAAATCTAGACAGGATGAGGATCCCATCTTACTTAAGCTTAAGGGAGCAGTCCTCAGAAAAGAAATAGAAGCTTTCTCCTAAGGGGGAGATGGGTGCTCTATTACCAGGGTAGGTTGTGTGTACCGGATGTTGGTGAGTTGAGATAGTAGATACTAGCTAAGGCACACAGCTCGAGATACTCTATTCACCCTGGTGCTACTAAGATGTACCATGATTTACGGGATATTTACTAGTGGAACGGCATGAAAAGAGATATCGCTTAATTTGTAGCACAGTGCTCGAACTGCCAGCAAGTCAAGGTAGAACACCAGAGACCTGGAGGCATGACTCAAGATACCAGTATACCCACATGGAAGCGAGAAGAAGTAAATATGGACTTCATTACAGGTCTACCCCGGACTCGTCGGCAGCATGACTCAATCTGGGTGGTAGTATATCGGATGACTAAGTCAGCTCACTTCCTCCCAGTCAAAACCACCGACTCAGCTGAGGACTATGCCAAACTTTACATCTGAGAGTTAGTCAGACTCCATGGGGTGCCCTTGGCTATCATTTTAGATAGGGGAACACAGTTCACCTCACACTTTTGGAAGTCCATTCAGAAGGGACTAGGCACTCAGGTCAAGCTCAACACAACTTTTCACCCGCAGACCGATGAGCAAGCTGAGTGAACTATTAAGACCCTAGAATATATGCTAAGAGCGTGCGCGATCAATTTCAAGGGTAATTGCGATGACCATGTGCCTCTTATCGAGTTTGCGTACAACAATAGCTACCACTCTAGCATTCAGATGGCTCCATTTGAAGCATTATATGGGAGAAGGTGTAGATCTCCTATAGGGTGGTTCGAGGTTGGAAAAACTACCTTGATAGGGCCAGACTCGATTCACGAGGCAATGTAGAAATTTCAGCTCATTCGAGAAAGGTTGAAAATAGCTCAGAGCCATTAGAAATCTTATGCCGATATGCGAAGAAGAGAGTTGGAGTTTGCAGTTGTTGACTGGGTTTACCTGAAAATTTCGCCCATGAAAGGGGTGATGAGGTTTGGCAAGAATGGAAAGCTCAGCCCGAGATATGTGGGACCTTATAGAATTTTGAGACGTATCAGCAATGTAACCTATGAGCTAGATTTACCTTCAGAACTAGCAGTTGTGCACCTAGTTTTCCATGTGTCACTTTTGAAGAAGTGCATCGGAGATCCAACCTTAGTTGTGCCATTAGACAGCATGGGAATAAAGGATAGTCTCTCATATGAAGAGGTACCAGTCCAGATCCTGAACCGTGAGATTCGTAAGTTGAGGAATAAGGAAATAGCTTCAATCAAGGTCCTATGGAGAAATCAGCAGGTTGAGGGAGCTATGTGGGAGGCCGAAGAATATATGATGGCCAAATACCCGCACTTGTTCCCTACCGGCTCTAGCACAGCTTGAGATATTAGTTTTGACCCTAGAACTCAATTTAGTTTTCATGAATCAGTTCAGATGTTCAAGTCTCTTTTACGTTTTTGAATGTATGTATGAAAAGAAATTTCAGATCAGTTATGTATTTTGAAACGAAGATAGCCATTCTGGCAGTTTTGGAGTCTAATAAGTAGTATTTGGAAATTTCTATTTCTATTTTCTGCTTCCTATGTGTTTTCTAACATTTGAGGACGAATGTTTACAAGGGGGAGATATTGTAATGCCCCAGAAACTCAAAATCTAATTCTGGGACTTAAATATGGAAATCTAGAAAAAAACTACAAAAAAACTATAGGACGACCCACCTAACGAGTCGTTAAGTGACCTCACGACTCGTTAGGTGAGCCGTGAGAAGGAGGCTTGAGGTTTTGAGAAGGGAGGCAGTGTACCCAATGAGGGACTTCATGAGTCTTGGTCACTGACCACGACTCGTTGAGTCACTCGTGGTCAGGCCTGGGTTGAGGATATTATCGGTGGATCAGTGTACTTGACGGGTGGGGGCAACGAGTCGTGGTCCCTAGTAACGACTCGTTATTTCCCTCGTTACCAACCCTAGTGAGTTTTTAGCCAGTGCACCTAACGAGTGTCACAACGAGTCGTCGTCAGTGGTAACGACTCATTAGGTGACCCGTTACCAAGCTTAGCATTTAATCTTCAGAAGTGTGAAAGTGTGGTCTACGACTGGTGACCATGAGTCGTGGTCAGTGACCATGAGTCGTGGTCAGTGACCACGACTCGTTAGGTCCCTCATGGTGACCTACTGGAGAGCCTAGGCAGTGTACCTAATGGGAGTGACCATGAGTCGTGGTCAGCCACCACGACCCGTTAACGTCACCTGACAATTTTTCCCAATGATTTTCTAAGGACTATTTAGTAATTTCCTATTCTCCTAAGCTCTAAACTACATCGTTTTGAATGCAGATTCAGACTTATTAGAGGGTTTGGACGATTATTCCCCTCATTCTCACGTTTACACTCAGAAAATTTATCGTAACTCCTCTCAAGAAACTATCAAGCAAGCTTAGGGTTCTCATCTATTGCAGCAGTTCAAGTCTTCTTCTCCGGGAGAATCTTAGTCAGTTATGTGGAAATTCAACAAGGGAACCTTCCGTTGTGTCCCCCAAAATCTTCCCATAATTTCCCTATCAGTTTAGCCCTGAGAATTTTGAATATGCAGAGATTTTCATGTTGGTTCTCGTTAATTTCAATTGGGTTATTATCCATGTTTATTACTCATATGATTTTCATCAATTCATAAATAAATAGTTGTTGTTATTACCGAGATGATTTACAACCCTAAATTTTCGAGTAAAGATTGTTGCGTATTAAATTTCATCTATTTTGCAAAGTATGTTTTAAGCTGAATATCCTAGAAATTCTTATTA
>JACEIK010011812.1:0-20610 GCA_018107945.1 Datura stramonium | reverse complement strand
CCAAACTTTTAAAACTGTTTCTAAGTGTGTTTCCCAAAAAAGTGCTTTTTAGTAAAAAAAAATTATTATTTTAGCTTTTAAAAAACAGTTTGTGCTACTCCTAGGAGCACTTATTTAGTCAGAAGCTTGGCCAAACACTTTTAAAAAAAAGGTATTTTCTGAAAAAACTAAACACTTCTAGCCTCCCAAAAACTTGATCAAACAAGCTATACATGAGGTTGTAAAAAATAATTACACCACTTTCTCCATTTTATGTACACTAATTATCATGCACTTTAATATTATAATAAACACCAACAGAAAATAATTTAAACTAATGCTTTTACGTATCAAAGTTAGCTACATGTTTAGGTTCTTGGCACCAAATTTCAGGTTCATGTGTAAGATTAGACCCAATGTGTATCTGAGCAAGGGTTCAATACCGAGACAAGTTGCTTATTGTAATACCAATTATTCATTGAACTTAATTAGAGAATTGATATTGTGGAGTTGAAATATGCGGTTTGTTAAGCTTTCTTTCCGAATTCAAACTCAAAATAGTTTAAATTTTGGTTTTAGTGGAGTCCAGCTCTATTTTCCTTAATCTATTTTGCTTGTTTGCTTCTTATTGGAGTCAAGATTGATTCCATTATGAATCCCACAAGTAACATCATGTAACATACAGAAGTATTCAGAAATCATTATGCTTTTTAGAAGCAATATTAACTATCAAAGCTCCAACATTAGCTCCTTTATTTTATTTAAAACAAACTAGAAGTATTAAGATTATCCATTATGACTAGGACTAGCAGCAAGAAATCAAGCCATAATAAGCACTAGTATAATTTTAATGAGCCATTAAAATTTCCTAATACACTTTAAGGAAACATAATTAAACTTGGAAGTTGAACATCCAGAAAACAATAACAAAAAAGATTAAAAGTATCAATTTTGATGCCTAAAGCATCATCATCATCAACATCATAATAAAAATAAATGAGCCCTAAACATCAAACAAAGATTCATAAGAAATCATTAGTTGTTACTTCAATATTGATCCTCAGTCAATTGGTATTGCTGGAGGATCTGAGTGCAGGCAGAAAGAGGCTCATTGGAGAGGAAACCCATGTTGTTAGCGTAACGCACGTCAGAGATCATGCCATTGTTGCGGGTAAGGATGACACGGGCACGGTCACGGCCGGCATTGGGGGTGCCACATCTTTTATCGGCGCTCTCGACGAGCACAACATCACAGACATCGTCACCACAGTCACGGTGGACCAAGATGTTGTATTCACCCTGTGAGTTGGTCACACCATCAACTGTGTATGTGATTTTGTTGCTCTCCCTGTGTTTGCACTCGATTCTAACCTTAGATCCTGTCCATCGTAGCACAATTGTTAATCCTGGCTACAGTTATCATCAAAACTAGCAGCCAATGCAGTTCACAGTATCAACTGGGAGATCAATCCTTACATATAATTTATATATGTTAAAAATCACATTACATGAACAGTGCATCACAGTTTTATAATAGAAGTGTCCTCTAACATGTAGCAAAAATTATATTAGTTCTTGAATACAAAAACAAAGAAATCCCATTCTGCAACTAAGCCCATAGCATAACTTATACAGGCATATGCATGTGAACTATATAATTAGAAAAGGTCTGTTGCAAAATCTGCTAATTTGGTAAGAAAATTAACATTTCCTCAAAAAGAAATCTTTAACTAGAACCCGATTCACAGCATAAAGACGTGAAATTTTCCATTATTTTTTATACTGTCTTCTTCCACTATACAAATTATGACTACTAATAAATCTATACACCAGATCTGTATCTGGGAAGTCAAGAAATCACATAAAAGACAGAAACTTGAACAGATCTTGAAATAGGGAATTATCAAATTAAGCAAGAACAGGGGGAAATGCAGCAACGATTGAAAAAGGGGGTTTAATTGTTTACCGGCAAGGTACTTGGTAGCAGGGGTCTCAAAGCCACATCGGCAAGTGTCACAATAAGTTTTACCCTTAACAAGGAAAGGGTTGCCAACGAAAGTGGCAGTAGCCAAAGAAGCAGAGAGTAAGCAAAGAGCAAAGAATGCAACCAATCTGGCCATGTTTGAACTACTCACAGAGAAAACAACCACTTTCTTTCTCTACTTTTGGTGCTTTTGTTGTTGATGGAAGTGATAGAATATGGAGAGAGAAGGGAAAGATGGGAAGTGAATATAATGGGGAAAGGCGTCGGTGGATGGGCTGGCACACAGTAGTAAAGTCACATGGGGATATCGGGAATCAAGTGAGAGACAAGTGAATAATTAAGAAAGCAGGCAAACTAAGCGCGTCCTGCGCCAATCTTTTCTTCTTCTCTTTCCTCAACTGGCATTGGTAATTAATTTCGGTGCGTGGGTTCCATCTGCCCCCTTCTCCTTACGCGGAGATCTGTGTTTTATTTTTGAGTTACTTCTACACAGTACTAGTGCTATTTCCCGTTTCTTTTTACTTTTCAAGTTTACTTTCTTTAATGGCTCTAAATACCTACATGGTTTGAACTTCGACACATTTTACAAAATCCTCATTCAAATTTAATGAGTGAACAAAATAAACACTTAAACTTAATTTAATTAATTATAATATTTAAAATAAGAGTAATTTGTCTTAGTAATGGATGAATTGACACAGCATATTCAAGGTGAATTTGATTTCTACAGAGTGATGGTTAGAACAACTGTGTTGTATAAGACGGAGTGTTGGTCAATAAGAACTTTCATTTTCAGAAGATGAAGGTGGCAAAAATGAAGATATTGTGATGGATGTATGGACACACTAGGAGAGAGAGGATTATAAATAAAGATATTTGAAAGGTGGGGGTGGCCTCGATGGAGGACAAGACGAGGGAAGAAAAACTGAGATGGTTCGGACATGTGACAGGGAGATACAAACGGATAGCTTAGTGCGGAGGTGTGAGAGGTTGGTTATGAATGATTTCAAGAGAGGTATAGGTAGGTTGAAAAAGTATTGCGTAGAAGTGATTAGACATGACATGACGCAGTTTCTATTTACCAAGGACATGACCTTAGATAGGAGGATATGGAGGACACGAATTAGAGTAGTAAATAGTTGAGTGTTATCACGCTTATCATTCTATACTAGTAATCGTAGTATTACTATTATAGCTTCTTGTCCTTCGATTTCTGTTAGTAGTTGTATATTTTGTACTTCAATTTCCGTATTATTTTGTGGTAGTTATTATTCCGTTTCTTCAAATTGCTTTATCATGCTTTACATAGATTTTGCATGGCTTTTTTACCTTCGTTATTTCTTTTTTAGGACTACTTTATTTTGCTATTCCTTGAGCTGAAGGTTTATTAGAAACACCCTCTCTACTTTCCAAAGTAGGAGTAAGATTTGTGTATACTCTACCCTCCTCAGATCTCAACTTATTGGATTGCACTCGATTTGTTATTGTTGTTATATAATAAGAGCAATTTATTGGATCGAAGTAGAATAAAATATGGTAATTATAAATTATTCCTTCACTTTAAATAGTTGAAAATTATATATAAAGAAATTTTAGTAAGCAAATAGATGTCATTTAACAAATTTAATTAACATAGGTGTAAATTGAATTTTTTTCATAGTGATAATGTGAACTAGAATGCAAAAGTCAAAGATGACATTTTTATCTGAAGTAGTGTATGAGGTAAAAATCGGATTGGATATATGGACAAATCGGGGGATGACGGGTGGAAGGAAGGACAGAGATCTGGCTCTATATCAAACAAGCACTGAATATCTCATAAGTTTTCACTAGGAGAAGTAATCATATTCATAGAAGGTATGGGCTTAGGACATATGAGTCTGGTATCACGTTGGTAGGCACGCCTAGCTCCAAATTCATAGGATCAAATGTTAGAGTGCGATCAGATCAAAATAAGGTCAAAAGCTCAGTTGTTGCGAAAGAGTCTGAGATCTTCGTTGGTCATTACTCAACACAGACTTAAGTAAATGGGAGTCTTTGTGGGATCGAGTTTCGTGGAAGCTACTCCCTAGGATTTAGTTATAAATAACCTTCTAATCCTTTTATATATATATATATATATATATATATATATATATATATATATAGAGAGAGAGAGAGAGAGAGAAAGAGAGAGAGAGAGAATCATTATTCATTCACTAAACATACAAATAAAATGTACTTGTATGCTCTCAAACTCTTAAGATTCGTTATTTATTGTTTCAATTCATATCAATAAAGATCAAGTTTGCCTGGTGGTGCTATCAGCTACAAGCTCTTAATCTTAGGCTCATTTTATTCATTACTTTATTATTTCAATTCAATTTCATATTGAGAGAATCATTATTCATTCACTAAGTAATACAATGTACTTGTATGCTCTCAAACTCTTAAGATTCGTTATTTATTGTTTCAATTCATATCAATAAAGATCAAGTTTGCCTGGTGGTGCTATCAGCTACAAGCTCTTAATCTTAGGCTCATTTTATTCATTACTTTATTATTTCAATTCAATTTCATATTTATTATTTCTTCTGTCTTGTTTACATTGATTAAGTGAGTTACAACATACAAATCACGTCTTTTGATCAACTCAATTCACATGTCCTTGAGCCACGTCTATAAATTTAACTATACCATTTTAAGGATAAATAATTTGGCGTCCGCTGTGGGGGCAGGACAATTTGTAATATTATTTTGACCTGCTAATTCACTGTTAACTTGCTTTGTTTCTTTGTGTTATAAGAAATTTCACCAACTATAGCCTCTAACGAAAGGAACGTGTTGCCTGCTAATAACCAAGGCAATGACAATTTTCTTCCAATTAGCGAGGAAATAGATGCGTCGTTCAGTTTCGGTGGAGACCTATGTAGTGGTAACCAAACTCGAAATCATAATGGAGGTGTGACCCCAACTTACAGAGGAGGCCACAATCAAAGAACAACAAGGATCCGAACCCCCGACCACTTATTTAAGGATGAAAGTGATGGCGACGACAGAAACCAAGGGAACGCCTCGAATTTGGAGGAACTAGTACAAATGTTGACTTCACAATAGAAGACCGTAATGACGTGATACGATAAAAAAGTAAAGATAGCTAACTAGACACAAAATTGATTGACATTAGCAAACCTTTGTGAAGGCACAAGGACCTCAAATTCACAAACCTATTAGCACCTAGTTTTAGAAAGACCTTAAGGGAGATGATCTACCTTTGCAACCCTTCTTTCTACACAATAAACAATCCAAAGCTAGATAAGCTCTTTCTATACACAAAATAACATATCAAGTTTCAAGTCATGAAAATTCTACCTTTCAAATTAAATGAACACCTATTTGTACTAACTAAATAAAAGGGAAGACTATTATAAATATGCCCTTAATGGTAAGGGCCTTATTTGGGTGGTCTTCCTTTTTTCTTGAAATCCAAGAATGTCCAATTGCACATGTAGTCATTTTCTTCACTCTCTTTTCCATCGTGTGCTCCTTCGTCTACCCAAGCTATGATCCAAACATGGCACCTTTTGGATTGCATTATGACATACCTCTCGTGCCACGATTGAATTATGAACTAACTTCAACAAACGAGAACGGGGTTCTCCAATAATGCTAAACTGGGAAGTTTGATCCCACCTACCATTATTGCTTCGGTTCAATAAACCCTATGCAATGCGTAAAACACCTCAATAATTGAGTTTTGAATAAATAGTTAGATGGATGGGGCTTTGGAAGCAGAGATATCCCAATGAATCTTTTTCGCCATAAGTTCATGAAGTGCGTAAAGAATATACTTTCCTGAATGGATCAGATCCGAGGTGTATCCCTAATCCTTAAAGGCCCGAATTCTAAGAAATATGTCCAGTTGCCTTACTAACCAGCGTCGCACAAATATTGATTTTGAAGAGGCTCAAGATGCTGGATATTTCCAAATACGATAGAACCACTAACCCATAGGAGCATATAATGACGTACACCACCTCTGTCAATGGAAATGAACTAGCATCGGACAAGATCGAGTCAGTCTTAATAAAGAAATTTGGAGAGGCCTTCACCAAAGGATCTTTAACATGGTATTTCCACTTTCTAGAGCATTCAATTTATTCATTTGTGATACTTGTGGATGTTTTTATCTAGCCCCACGCTAGAACTTGAAAGGTTCAGGACTAGAAAGTTGATATCTTTAAGATGGTGCAGGGGCAGCATGGAGCTTCTAAAAGAATATGTGGCCCGATTCCAAAGGAAAAGAATGAGGCTGCCATCAGTACCGGATGAGTAGGTAATAAAAGCCTTTAATAAGGATCTGAATCCCTTAAGTCTAGATGCCTCATGCAATTTGAAAGAAATCTTATTAGGATTCTCGATGGCAATGTGGGAGGTTGTTCACAATTGGTATACGTTGAAGATTCGGATTAAGGATGTCCCTCAAAACCAACTAAACAAACTTCGGGTACACAAAACAAACTCTAGGTACGTAAACACGTCCAGATAGAATGATTAAATATTTAAAGGGCTTGCGGGCTTAGAAGTCTATAAAATTATATTAAAGTAGGTTTATTCAGCGCGAATGAGCTTGGGGATCATATGCGGCTTCAGGTTCTGAATGTGGAAGGACGGGAAGGAAATCAACAAAGAAGACACATCCTCTTATTACTCATCCTCCTATTCATCTTCATTTTCATCCTCATCCTCCACCCTCTCGAACCTGGATATAAGTTCGAACAAGCTGATAACATCTGTAGGAGGTGAAAGAGACAAGTTGTATTGGGCCGTATTCTCCAAAGAATATGTTGTGGAAATCTCGGAGTCCTAGTTGTAAAACCATGATGGGTGTCACACCCCACCTTGGGAGGCGTAATTGGCACCTAGTGCCACACTAGAACCTAGGATGACCTAGCTGGGCATATGCACCTCTGGTGCTTGCCATCAACTCAAAATCAAGAAAACAAATAGTTATATCTCAGCTGTAAACATAGCCTCGGGCCTACTAGGCCACACAAAACACCTGCATAAAAAAAGTTAACCCAGCAGTCACAACAATAAAAGGATCCTATGCGGGCCGACAAGACCACCATGTTGTCTAAGTCATACCAAAAGAAAGACAGGCAGATACTATAGCCAATAGGCTGCTAACCAATAGCTAAGCTAGGCCCCACATGGCCAACACACAAAACATAACATATATAGGCTCCACACGGCCAACAACACACAACTAGCTAGGAATTGAAGACTATGATCTGCAAGTCTATAAGAGTAAAAAATATTGGTCGGTAAAGGGTCCCGACCTACCCAAAACTATACAATATAAGATAGACAAACCTCTACAATCTGGAAACTCCGAATAAAAGAAGCTGACCAATTTTTTGACTCCGAATAGCTGCTAGGAGGTCCCAAAATTTGTCTGTTTGAACCTGCAAGCAAGTATACAGCTCCCCATGCGTGAGCGTCAGTACAATATGTACCGAGTATGTAAGGCAATGATAATAACTAAATAGAAGTTGATAAAGAACTGCAAGTAATCAGCGAAAAGAAGCATAAGTTAACATGTATGCTTTTATAACCATAGCCTGCATCTAGTAGACAACTATACAAATAAGAGCGTAAGTTGTATGATTATATATTCATAAGCTGCATCTAGCAAGCAAGTATGCAAACAAGAATCTATCCTGGCCCCCATAAGCCGGAAAGTTACAATCAACACAGAGATAACCTACCTGGGCCCCCATAAGCCCCGACAAGTACAGTTCAATCTATATACCCCTAACCGGTTCACTATGGTGTCACAAGTAACTACAACCAAACCTATCTGGCCTCTAAGATTGCAAACTGTAATTGTATCTAAGCCCTCTAGACTTCTGTAACTGCACCCTGGGCTTGCAAGGCTCCATTGAGGATCAGTAATGTCGTTATGGCATAAAGAAAAGCCATACGCGAATGGACTTTGACACAGCCTTATAGGCATGAACATAGTCTTTTCAGATGTTACATAGCTCCTCTAAGCATTCGTAGCCCCGTAGGCAATGATACAGTTAGATTCGTTGATGGCTCACTACAGCATTCCATGCAGCCCCACGGCAATGCAATTGCTGTCCTGGATGTGTCCGGCGAAGTTCATTGGTGGGTCGACCTACAGGTTACTATCTGCATTTCTCAATGTAGTCACACAGGTGTTTTTGGATCTTGCTGACCCACCCAACACTACATTTCAGCCAGTCATGAATTTGCCCACAGGTGCACCCCATGTGCTATACTTGACCAATAGGTCTGGCAGGCTGACTACACCCAGTCTCCGTTCCAAACCCAGAGACGGGGCAAGGTTCGGGAGTGACCTAAGCGACTCTAAGGTCATCTAGGATGATGATAGCTCATAGCGAATAGTAGGTTGCACGCGACCAACTATTTAGTCCCTTCGCTTAGAATGACTGTAGGGCTACTACTAATCGGAACATGTTCCTAAACGATCGGCCCTAACTTCCCATGAAGCTTACACTATAATTCTTAGCCTAAAGTTAATCTTGTACTACTGTTGTTCTAGTCCTTAGGTGCTTGGTCTATCCGGACAACATATAGCTCCCTCGAGCAATTTATAGACCCATAGGCAAGTATATCTAGATTTAGCCCTTCGCGGCAACATGTACGCGGGCATCACGCAAGAAGTAGCTGGGCGTTGGCCCCCATCTAATCCCCTAACAAAGTTTTTCCCCTTAAGACATTACTTAGTCTATCGGGTTTGGCTGGCGAGGTGAGTTTCTGAGTGATCTATACAACAAGCAATAAGTCGACTGCAACTAACGGTCGATAATAGCCAATCATATGGCAGACCATTGCTTAGTTCATTAGGCAACCACAGTGCCATCGACTCAAAGTTAAGAACATCTATTAATATTCTAGCCACAGAGCGTCAAGATACGCCAACGGCCTACGGAAAGGTATTACTGTCTACATAGGCGTCAAACAGAAAGTTATATCGCCCGAGTTACTGCGCCCTATGTTGTCCAACTATGCCAGTTAGGCCTAATATCTACCCACATGCTTCTAAGGCCTTGATACATCAACAAGACATCGAATCCCTCTAAAGCGCTGAACAAATGAGCAGGGAATTCTCTATGATGCTTCTAGCATTTGTTACCTTTGCACATACTACGCCTCGATGGGAATACTATAATCCAACACTCAATT
Organism: Datura stramonium; assembly: GCA_018107945.1. Classification (NCBI taxonomy): domain Eukaryota; kingdom Viridiplantae; phylum Streptophyta; class Magnoliopsida; order Solanales; family Solanaceae; genus Datura; species Datura stramonium. The sequence continues at coordinate 11,432 of JACEIK010011812.1, read as the reverse complement.
CATCACTTGTTATCTCTTTTGATAGCAGCTAATCACAACATACATCGTTCAACATACTTACAAAGAGTATAGGTCGTATCAACTATACAGCGAGAATAACTGCCAAAGAGGTTAACCTTAACATACCTCAGCGCGATTTACGCTCGGCCAATCCTATTCAGCCTGAACCAGCAATTCCTCCAACTCATAGCCTTTATGTTGATATAATAAATCATTTCTTAATGAATGAAAACAGCTAGCAACATTCAACAATATTCACAACGACCACCATACATAATCAACCCAAACTCCAGCTAGAAACTCACGAATTTCGAGTTAGAAGGTAGAAACACTTACTTATCACGTGTATACATAGGACTTAATTAGAAGTGCTTTATACAATTTCTGCCGATGGGACTCCGTCAGAAATAGGCCAATTTCAAAAAAATAGCTCAGTAGATACGTTCTTCATAGGCACGAGAATCATTACCTGAGAAGAATTGGCATTTGGAGGTGTTTTAATGGCGTAATTTGGCTCTAATTTGATAAAACTCCCGTGAGCCCTTCGCCCAAATATCATTCCTCTCTGGGAAATATTTTAAAATGAATTAAATCTCTCACTTAAACATATATATATAGGAGGCAATGGAGTGGGGTCGCGGCGCGCCGCCTGTGCGTTGATATACGGGTGCGGTGCTCCCAACGCATCGAGGAGAGAGGCGCTCACCTTTTTGCCTCCGCTCCGACCTTCCGCTCGCTCGATAATGCACTCGTGTGTCCTACTTCCGGGCCTTCTCCCACACATTGTACTCTAAAAACCCTTTAACATGGACACATATACATCGATTGGTTAATGACAACTTACGAGTATGTACAAATAGGCACCTCTAAGGTTTCATGGGTGATACCTCAGAGAGGTGGGTTTCTCTAAAATGGCTCTAGTACTCGCAAACCTAGTTGCGTCCTCCTCGGCCTACTCTAGAGTTCCCTTTTCATCATTTAAGCCTTGGACAGATTCCTTCAAGCTTTGCTTAATAGTTTACAGCTGATAGATTGATTCTCGATGTTTAGTGTATTGTCTAACGGACAACCAACTCTTATTCTTTGAGATCGGCTGAGTCTTCAAGGCTTAGAATCTCTCCTCGTCCAATTTGGACTCTCTTTCGGTAGAAGCATCCAACAAACTCTGATGTACATCCTTTCCCTTTAGTTCAAGAATTGCTTGCGACGTTACACAATTTCCCGGCTATATGTCATGGATCCCACGATAGCAGGCAAGGTGCATGTCAGGGAAGAAGACTTCTTCTGCTCCACCTCAGGGACACCACCCCTGAGACCTTTCGCTTCAAGTACATTTTCTAGGAGAAAGATATAAAATAAAAAGAGATTAAGGATGAGTTGAAGAAGAGAACTTTGGAAAAGCAGTAGGAGTCCAAAGGGTTGCATGAGTTTAAATAGAAGAGGTCATCGTTACAAGAAATAAAAAATTAGGCCCAACTGAGATATAGACACGTGGCGGAGAGCCGGAAATATAGGGCGCTAGTCTAATCGAGGAAGTGTCAAGGTCTTTTCACATACTTTTCGGTAAAAGTGGATAAAGTGTCTACTTTTCGATCCTAGTTACACGGGTTTTCGAAAAGTAGGGGGACTATCTAGATAGGGTAAAACCAAATTGGACACATGAGAAAAGTAGGGAATGACACATGGAAAGGACAAATTACGTCGACTTAGCATCAAACGGCCTTGAATATTTCATCGGTTGTCACCGGGAAAGGCTGTTTCATAGAAGGTACGAAACTAAGACACTAATTCCGATATCACACTGGTAGGCTCGCCTATCTCTAGAGTCATAAGATCAAATATTAGGGTGCAACGAGGTCAAGAGGGTCGAAGTTTAGCCATTGCGAAAGGGGCGAGATCTCCACAAGTCATTGCGAACGTATGTGAGACATGAGTAAGTCTTCGTAGGGTTGGTTATGCGAAGCTTATTCCTCGAAATTATCTGCGTGAGTCTTTCAGTATTTATTATAATCATAACATTGTTCATTCACTAAGAAATACATTGTTTTCTTATTCTCTCAAGCTCTTAAGTTTCAGCTATTTATTGTTCCAATTCATATCAATAAAGATCAGGCTTATCTATTGATGTTGCTAGCTACCAGCATCGAATCTCAAACTCATTCATTCATTTACTTTATATTTCAATTTAATTTCATATTTATTATTTCCTTTATCTTGATTTACATTAATTAAGCGAGTTGCAGAATATAAATCCCATACTTTAATCATCTCAATTCGTGTGTTCTTGATTTATAGATTCATATCTATAAATTTAACTATATTATTTTAAACGTAAATAAATAGTCCTTCACCGGAATGGCAATATAAGTAAGAGTTTTGTTTTTATGGGTTTTAGAAGTACTAGCATAATTATTGTATTGTAAATCATTCAATCTTATGCGCTTCAAAAATCTAATTTTCAAATTATATATGGTAGTTCTAGACCATGAAATATGACGTAGTGCCAATGTTGCAAACTTTTATTGCCAAGGAATTAGGTGTAAATTTGAAGTAGTAATGGTGTTTTAACTTGATGAGTTTGTCAAAATAGGAAACAAAAGATAGAAGTTCCCCCTCCCAAGTCCATACCACTCCTGAATAAAGAAAAGAAAGTTGTGGTGGCCCGCCTTACTTTTGTTGGTTTTGCATTATTATTCTTCTCTGGTAGCGTAGAGACTGAGTTGCCAGATTGGGCGCCATAATTATTCAAAATTATGACGCAGACCCCACATTTTTATTTGAGGTACGCCATATAAAAGCAATTACTGAAGCATTTCGGATGCTTCCTTGCGAAAAAAGGGAAAAAAGTAGTTCTTACCAATTCATTTTACTTATGTGTTTGTTTTATGCACACTTTTTAAAAGTGTAGTTAAAAGATAATTGTGAAAGGAATACTTTCTTCCTTCAAAATAAACTAATATTTTAGTTTTTTTAATTTTAATTAAATTACATGTTTTTTTTGTTTTTTTAATTATAATTTAAGTTAAATTTTAAAATAAAAAGCTATTATATAAAAAAATTTACATAATCACGAAAATATCTAGAGTTATAACTTTTAAAATATTTATTAAAAAATAAGTGGATAAAATATTTTTCTAGAGAATAAATAATTTTCTTAAATAGTGTATCCAAGCTAAGCACTTAAAGAAGTAATTAATACTATTTTAATTTTTTTAAATTATAATTATTTTAATAAATAGGATAGATAAAATTTTATTTGTGAAATTTCACTGGCATGTTATCGGTGTTGACGAGTAAAATGAATCAGAAGGAGTAAAACAGGAAGGAGAACCTTCCCTAGCTCATTGCTTGACAGAAATGAAATTGATGAGAAAGCTGCAACACATAACTAAACAAGAAAAACTGACTAAATTGGATTTGTGGGGGCGGTGGGGTTCTAAGTTTATGGAATAAATTTAACAAAATTTTATTGTGTCTTTAATGAACTTTTTAACTGGTCAAATGTTCCGTATAAGACTAAGAAGTAATCTGTGGCTGATTAGTGATATAAAATAGAATTACTACTAAAAGCATTTGTCCTCCAGATTACACTTAATTAATTCTCCTATAGTTTGTTTTCCCTTTTACCCTTCTTAATCTTCTAATTCTTATCACACAACAAGTCTACAATCTTGACACTATTGTATTCCTGAAGTTAGCCCAAGTTTAATAGCATCAACCAAATAGAATGTGATACAACTATGAGGCAAATTCTTCAAATGTGTTTAATTAATTAAAGTCTCCTATTTAGTCAAAGTTTTACAAGTTGTGAGATCTGAAGGTAGGAACAGTGTCATTTAATTTGATCTAAACTGCTACATGTGCTAAAGCTAACTTCATGCATGAGAAATCAATTTTTTCAATTTGTATCCAAGGTAGTCCTGCAGATACAAAAGCGCGCAGTGGATTGCGGGTGACTTAAGCTTTTGAAGATTCAAATGATGACCCCCTAATTATCAATTATTCTAATTATTGTGATAACCTTTTTAAAATTAAAACAAAAAACTGATTGTTGTGAATCCCTATGGACAAAATTATCGTAGTAAACACAGCTAAGTGAATGAGTGATTGTCACGCCCTAAATTGAAATAGAACGTAGTTGACATTCAAACTGTACTATCTTCCAGTGAATCATGCTTTAATTATTATATCTAAAATCTAAAACTTACATTAATAATTAAATTTATATTTTTGAAGATCAAGGACACGTTAATTGTGATGATCAAATATCAATTTTTTGATTCTAAGAACTTGTTTACAAAGATAATAGAACAAGTAGACTAAATAACAACAATTGTAGAGCTGTAAAGTTGTTTAGTAGAAAATTGGTACGGTAGAATTGTTATGAGGTCAGGACTACGATGAAATTTAATTTATAAAATTAAAGATTAAGTACATAAATATTACTTATTAAGCGTGAGAATCAATCAATCAATCAATATATATATATATATATATATATATATATATATATATATAAAGGGATTAGAGGCATGTTGATGTAGCATGTCTCTAATGCCTCCATTCTCATTTTTTCTTTTTTGTGTTTTTTTAATACTATTTTCTCCTTTTTAAAATTATTTTATTAACTCATTTATTTAATTATTGTTGTCATTTAATGTTGTCACAATGTATAAAGAGTGCTAACCATAACAAATTTAACATAATTAAGAAAAATATAATTAAGAGAGTTAAAAAGAATAATTTTTTTAATATAACACATCTAAATCTCTCTCTCTTTCTCTCTCTCTCTCTCTCTCTCTCTCTATCTATCTATATATATATATATATATATATATATATATATATATATATATAATTTAATAATTAAAAACTACTTTAAAAATTTGGATTAAAAAAATTATTTGAATGTTGGTTAAGCATACTTGAAAGCCATACGTACTAGAAAAAGGAGTCAGGAAAGATCGAACATTTGAATACTGTCGAACCATCGCGGAAGTAGCCGGGGCAGAGCCCCTCCGCGATAGCGCCGTATCTGGAGGCAGGGCCACCGCGTTAGCTCCGTGACACATTGGGCACGGGCCCAAGTATATAAAGCCCCACTTGGTTTTTAATGATATATTCCTTATAATTTCGAGAAGAAAAATTCGTAGAGCGAGAGAGAGAGCGAAGGAGATAATATATTATCATCCGATTACACTTTGCCAAACGTAGTCCAAATATAAATTAACCTCAGGTATCGAGGTAGTTAGCAGCAGAGAGCATTTTTACGGATTTTGTTTCGCAGAAATAGACCGACGAATAAATCGAGAGTTTGCCGACCTAAGGTAAGTAGAATTGCTCCAAACTAGTGTCAATGTGCTCCTAGCCGTAAAGTGAATGCTTCTCCCTTCTGGACTTCTGAAAAATAGCAAGTTTTCGACCGTCTTTTCGATAAGCCTAAGTTTAGGCTATAATTGTCTCAGTGACGTTGTCTTCATTATAGTGTTGTATTTAGTACTAATTGACGTGTATATGAATGCGGTTGGGAGAAATAGCTGGAGTACTGACCGAGCCTCGTCCGACCAATTCGAATAACTGAGGTTAAGGTATGTGAAGTAGTTTCTTCGGCAAGTTAGAAGTTTTAGCCTTGTAAATCATAGTAAACTCCGTAATTGAATTCTCGGAGTTGAATGTTGAGAAATATTGAGTAAGCCTAGTAGATCTGGTTTGCGTTAGGCCACATCGTGCTCAGCCCGAAAGCTAGAAAACTAAGCCAAGAGGCAGTAGCATTCAGATTGGTATATAGCCTATTGTATGATTAACAAGCATGTTGTAGAATAAAAGGATACAAGATTTTCAGAATAAAGTTAGTAAGTAAAATCGAGATAGACAGACAGTATTATGGCTACAGACTAGCCATTGGACAGATGAGATCTTGACTACAGAGATTAGCCATTCAGACAGATAGTATCCTGGCTACAGATTATTAAGCAGTTAAATAAAGATTAAGGAATCAGAATTAATCGGTAAAGAATCGGTATAATACAGAAAGAGATCGGTATAAGAAATCAGATTTGAATGGTCTTTTTTTCAGTTATACATGCTCGCTATTTATATGTGCTATTTTTTGTGCAAAGACTTGATGTGGCGTGACGGCACCTTATTGAGCGTCTCGCCGCACAGGTGTGTGTCGTGTCGCCTTGAGCGGGTGGGTTTCGTCACTCCAAGGAGTGGCATGCTGTCCCCAGATTGGACGAAGTTAGGATTAAGCTTTCCCCATATCATTGATAGCACTACAGCTACATATATTCCTGTTGAGCGGTGTCCGAGGGGAATAGATACGGTTTCCCCGATTCTGAATATTCCCTGTTGGCAGGTGTCGAGGCAGATACAGTATAGGAGTCCTCCGGACTTATACACGATTATTTATATCGGCGGCTATAGCCCAAACCGGAAGACAGGGGGGCCGGTAGAGGTGCTCCTAGTGAGCAGATGAGTGGAGTGACTTATTTTTGGCTGGTTTTGACCGGGTAAGGGTATAGATTGTGTGCTTGCTTGGCGCCATCCGGCTTATGGGGGTTAGTATTGGCTCTTGCTTGCTACTTGTATATCTATTTATGTGCTATATACTAGTTAATAGACAGCAGGCCGTCGCGTCTACAGGTACGCCTCTGCCTATCAGTATAGAAAACTTGATTGATTTATATCTCTTTTGCCATACAGAATTGCTAGTTATGCTATCTATATTTAATTTTTTTCAGTTGTATTATTTCAGTTGCTTTGCATACTCAGTACCGGCGGTACTGACGCCCAGTGGGGCGCTGCATTACTTGCCTGCAGGTACTCATAGACGAGAGGCGATCCCTCGTGATTCCAGCCAGCTATAGAGTCATCGGCTCCACGTCATCGGAGTCGATTTCCCAGTGTAATCTTTTCCTTTTGTTATGCAGTATGGGTAGGTCAGGGCCCTGTCCCGATCATTTCTATTACTACTCATAGAGAGGCTTGCAGATTGTTCAAGATTTATCTCCCTGTGATCAGTTGAGCCGGTCATTGTGAGGCCAAATGCCGATTGTTATAAATGTGTAGTATTTATTTGTTTTTATGTTGTAGGTGTGTGGGGCCATTGTTTGATAGTAGTGGTGACCTTACTTGGGTCACGTAGCCTTTCAGTATTCACTTGTTGATTTCAGATGACTAGACAGCATGGTGGCCTTGTCGGCCCACATAGGTTCCTTGATATTAGAATGTTTCTTGTTAGCTGTTGATACATTCCACCCCGAGGTGGCTACGAGCCGGTTAGGTGGGATTTGTGTTTACGGCCGTTATAGCCCTTTGTTTACTAAATCTTAGATAGAGCTAGCCAGGCACCAGATGTGCCTAGGCCCACCAGTTAGCAGTCCAGGTCCTACTAGAGGCACCAGGTGCAAGTCATACCCCCAGGGCAGGGTGTGACAAACTTGGTGTAGGCGAGTCGTGTCCCGGGAGTGCAAGCCGTGCTAAGTCAAGTCTTGTCTATGGATTGTTGTGCACATACTATAGGCGGGAGAGGTTGCCGGGCATGATAGGATGGTTACTAATCTTTCTCAGTCAGTCGTGCTATAGAGCGGTACAATATAGGGTTGAGTCCACAAGAAACTTATCGCATTCTTTGTCTACAAATAAGAATGGTAGACCGACGACACCACCACGAGGCGAAGACTAGACACGGCGGCGGGGAGAAGGCACCAGCGGGGATGCCTCGGTTTCGGGCAGGAAGTCAGCCCGATCACGAGGGCGACATAGGAAAGCTTCATCACGGCCATCTCAGCAGTCCCCCACACATCAAGGCCGTTGGGCACTACACCGCCCCCGATAGCTCTGTGCCTTCGCCATCGAATCAGGAAGTTAAATGGCCTTTGTGGTGCTATATTAGCACAAAATAGTGACACAGCCTTGATGATGCCACAGCAGTTTCAGGTGGTCAGGCAGTTCCAGGGTCAGGGAGTTTTGGCACTAGGTCCCCACAGTTCCACGGGGTGGATCAGGCGAGAGGACCCTCGGGACTTTCTAGTCGAGATGCGAAGGAATTTTCAGGTTATGCATGTGACCCCGTCGATTGGTAGCAGTGTTTGATTCAAGGATTTAGCTGTTTTGTGGTACGAAAGTTGGGGAGGTCTCCCGAGGAGAGGTATTGCCCCTCCGACCTGGACCAACTTCTCGGAAGCCTTCTGGACCGTTACTTGCCCCGAGAGATCGCGAGCCCGGATGGATCAGTTTTGCATGCGGAAGCGAGGGGCGAGCGTACGCAGGATATGCTTACAGTTTGACTCCTTGGCTCGTTATGCTCCAGCATTTGTTGATACCATACTGCTAGAGTTCACATATTTATTATGGGTCGAACACAGAATATCTTGCCCGAGGCATGTATGGCGGCTCGTTGCCGGAAGGTGTGGTCTTAGCAGTACAGGCCTTTGCTCAGACATTGAGGGTCTTAGGCAACCTTGAGAGTAAATGAAGTGGGCCAGTCAGGAAAAGCGACGCAGAGACAGATCAGACGGGATGCAAAGGGAAGTTTAGAAAGGACCCAGGCCCCGATTGTAAGACAGACCCCCTAGACCCCCACCTCCACCACAATAGCGGCACCGAGAGGTAGATGTTTGCTCGCCGAGAAAGTCGAGCCTAGTGGCGGGATTCTGGTGGTAATTCCCCTTGTGAGAGAAGGGGGGAACAGAGCAGATTCACACCCTTACCTTGTTCCTTATTGGAGATCGACCACCAGGGCTTGTAGATATGGCTCCTCTTGGAATTGATATTTGTGGGCAGGAGGGCATCGGATGAAAGATTGTCCGAACAGAGGGCAGGAGGGCGGGGGTGCCAGTCGGGACGGGGATCTGCAGGGCCAGCCCAGCAGCCTCAGGGGCGGGCGTAGGCCCTCGGGTTCGCGAGCGAGCGAGGAGATCAGAGCCTCCCGGTTAGTACGGAGCTCAGAAACCGTACTTATGCATTACCGGGAGACAGGACTTCAGGCGTCTCTAGATGTAGTAACAGGTACGATGACTATCCTCTGTTCCATGCCTTATGTACTGATTGATCAGGATCCACTACTGTCTATATTACCCATTGTACAGTTTACTTTTGAAGTTATTACAACGCCCCAGCCCTTTTGATGTCCACCCGTCGAGCGACTCTATAATAGCTAGCAAAATTTACCAAGGGTGTACAGTAAGTTGTTGATCGCCAGACTACCTTGTCTGGTAGAGCTAGAAATGATAGACTTCGATGCCATAATGGGTATGGATTGGCTAGTATCGTGCTATGCCAATGTAGAATGTTGGACCAAGACGGTCCGATTCCACTTTTCAGGAGAGGCAGTGCGGGGAGTGGAAAGGCAGCACAGCACATAAGGTAGAGTTTATTTCCTACCTTCAGGCGAGGAAATTGATAACTAAGGGATGTATTTACCACCTAGTCGGGGTTGAGATGTTGAGCGAGAATCTCCGGTGACCTCGGTATGTTCGGTGGTGAGCGAATTCCTGATATGTTTCGAGATAGGTTTTGGTATTCCCCTAGAAAATAGATTTTCTATGATTTGTTACCAGGTAGCTATAATTCCTCCCTATCATATGGCTCTGCCGAACTCGGAGAATTAAAGGGCTTGTTGAAAGATTTACTAGATAAAGAGTTTCATCAGGTTGAGTACTTCCACCATGGTGCGCCAGTTCTATTTGTGAGGAAGAAAGATGGCTCACTCCATATGTGTATAGATTATCGGCAGTTGAATAAAGTTACGGTGAAGAATAAGTACCCGCTTCCCCGAATAGATGATTTATTTGTCCCGATTCTGAGGCGAGATATTTTTCAAGATTGACCTGCGATCCGGATATCATCAGAGTTCGGAAGTGCGTGAAAAGAGATATTCCTAAAACAGCGTTCAGGACCCGATATAGTCACTTTGAATTTCTAGTCATGTCCTTTGGGTTGGCGAATGCCCCGACAATATTTATGGACACGATGAACGGTATTTTCAGACCATACCTGGACACATTCGTGATAGTGTTTATTGATGATATTCTGGTGTATTCTCGCTCTAAGACAGATCACCAAGGCTCATTTACGGACGAACCAGATCCTCAGGGACCGTCAGTTATATGCACAAATTCTTCCAAGTGAATTACGGCTTAACTTTCATTAGCCTTCTTAGGGCACATTGTGTCTAGGATCTTTGATATACGGTTGACACGAGAAAATAGAAAGCAGTCAAAACATAGCTAGGCCTACCACTCCATGACGAAGTCCGCAGTTTTCTGGGGTTAGTAGGTACTACAGGAGATTTGTTGAGGATTCTCTACTAGCAGCACCTCGACCAAGCCCGTAGCGAAGCGGCAAAGTTTATTCGCCCGTAAGTTTCCGGCACCTAGATGGCCTATTCGCGCGTTGTTCAAGCATATTTGAAAGCTATACGTGCTAGAAAAGGCCCGGGAAAGATCGGACGAGAAAACTGTCGGACCATCGCGGAAGGAGCCAGGCAGAAACCCCGCGATGGCGCCGTGTCACGGAGCGGGGCCACCATGTTGGCAACTATGCGTACGTTAGGGCCTGTCAGGCCCAAGTATATAAAGCCCCACTTCGGGTTTTAATGATATTGTTCTTTATAATTTCTAGAAAATTCGCAGCAAACAGAAGAGACGAAGAGGGTGAATATATTATGTTGATTATTTGCCAAACGTAGTCCAAATCTAAATTAACCTCAGGTATCGAGGTAGTTAGCAGCAGAGAGCATTTTTACGGATTTTGTTTCGCGAAATACGGCCGACGAATCGTCGAGCTTCGGGACTAAGGTAAGTAGAATTTTTTCAAACTGGTGTCTATGTGCTCCTAGCCGTAAAGTGAATACTTCTCCCTTGGACTTCGAAAAATAGCAAGTTTGACCATCTTTTGATAAGCCTAAGTTTAGGCTATAAATATATCAGTAATGTTGTCCATCAGAATAGTGTTGTATTTAGTACTAATTGACGTGTATATAAATGCAATTGGGAGAAATAGGCCGTGCGGCGGGCCTCATCCCCGACGGAGTCGGATAACTGAATACTTCTCCCTTCTGGACTTCTGAAAAATAGCAAGTTTTCGACCATCTTTTGATAAGCCTAAGTTTAGGCTATAAATATATCGAAAGTGACGTTGTCCATCAGAATAGTGTTGTATTTAGTACTAATTGACGTGTATATAAATGCAATTGGGAGAAATAGCTGGAGTACTGACTGAGCCTCGTCTGACAGTCGGATAACTCGAGGTTAAGGTATGTAAAGCTAGTTTCTTCGGCAAGTTAGTAGCTTTAGCTTTATGAATCATAGTAAACTCCGTAATTGAGTTCTCAGAGTTGAATGTTGAGTATTGAGTAAGTTTAGTAAATCTGGTTTGCGTTTCCATATCGTACTCAGTCCGAAAGTTAGTAAAGCATGCGCCAAAGG
>JACEIK010011811.1:14037-34042 GCA_018107945.1 Datura stramonium | reverse complement strand
GGTGGTTGGAGCTACTTAAGGACTACGACATGAGTGTCCTTTACCACCCGGGTAAGGCCAACGTGGTAGCAGATGCCCTTAGTAGACTTTCTATGGAAAGTGTGTCACATGTGAGTGAGACAAGAAGGAGCTGGTAAAGGAAGTACATCGACTTGCATAGTTGGGAGTTAGATTAGTTGGTTCGACCGATGGTGGGGTAGTAGTTCAGAATGGTTCAGAGTCATCCTTGGTAACGGAGGTGAAGGCTAAACAAGATGAAGATCCAATATTGGTAAAGTTGAAAGAAGTTGTCCAAAATCAAAAAGTAGAAATCTTCTCCAAAGGAGGGATGGTGTGCTTCAGTACCAGGGTCGCTTATGTGTTTCGAATATGGGGGATTTGAGGAGTCAAATGTTGCATGAGGCTCACGGATCCAGATATTCTATCCATCAGGTGCCACCCATGCCTTGCGGGAAATCTAATGGTGGAATGGCATGAAGAGGGACATTGCAGAATGCGTAGCCAAGTGCCCAAATTGACAGCAAGTGAAAGTCGAGCATCAGAGACCAGGGGGTGTATTCCAAGATATCAGCATTCCTAATTGGAAGTGGGAAGAAATAAATGTGGACTGTGTAACAAGTTTACCCCACACTCATAGACATTATTACTCCATTTGGGTTGTGGTGGACAGGTTGACCAAGGCTGCTCATTTCCTACCGGTCAAAACCACCGACTCAGCAGAAGATTATGCTAAGTTATACATCCGAGAGTTGGTTAGATTTCATGGAGTGCCCTTGTCTATTATATCAGATAGGGGTACTCAGTTCACCTCTCAGTTCTAGAGATCTTTTCAAAAAAGACTTGGCACCCAGGTCAAGCTTAGCACGTTATTTCTTCCGCAAACAGATGGTCAGGCGGAGTGGACTATCCAGACTCTTGAGGACATGTTGAGAGCTTGTGTTATTGACTTCAAGGATAGTTGGGATGAGAATTTACCTCTTATAGTGTTTTCCTACAACAACAACTATCACTCCAGCATTAAGATGGCACCGTTCGAGGCTCTTTAAGGGCACGGTGTAAATCGCCCATTGGGTGGTTCAATGTTTGTGAGGCTTCATTAATGGGTTCAGATTCAGTCCATGAGGCTATGGAGATAGTTCAGTTAATAAGAGAGAGGTTGAAAATGGCTCAAAGTCGCCAAAAGTCTTATGCGGATGTGAGGAGAAGGGAGATTGAGTTCGAGATCGGCGATTGGGCATTTTTGAAGGTATCTCCCATGAAGTGAGTAATGAGATTTGGAAAGAAAGGTAAACTCAGACCCAACTATATTGTCCTATACCGGATTGTGAGACGAGTGGGTAACGTAGCTTATGAGTTAGAGTTACCTTCAGAGTTGGCTTCAGTTGATCTCGTATTTCATGTATCGTTCTTGAAAAAGTGCATGAGAGATCCGGCCTTGGTGGTTCCGGTGGAACGTGTTGGCGTGAAGGATAGCCTCAATTATGAATAAATTCCTTTTGAAATCTTGGATCGTCAGGTTAGAAAGCTAAGGAACAAGGAAGTAGCTTCAGCAAAGGTGTTATGGAGAAATTAGCATGTTGAGGGAGCAACGTGGGAAGATGAAGTGGATATGATGGCTAAATACCCCCACCTGTTCCCTACCGGCCCAGTTTTAGTTTGAGGTATCAGTTTTTTCCCTAAATCTCTAATCAATTTTTCATGTTCCGTTCATGCACACAACTTTGTTTTATGATATGATATACGTATGTGATGTATGAATTCAGTCCAGCTATGTAGTTCTTTTCGGGAGTAGTCATTCCGTCAGCAATGACCATTATTTGCATATGGTAATTGTATGTTTTTGGTTGTTGTTTGTTTCCTACATTTGAGGATGAATGTTTCCAAGGGGGAGATGTTGTAATACCCCTGAAGGGCCTAAGAATAGACCCGGGAGTTGACGTTGAAAACTGTAGAAAACCTGGAATTTTACAGCAGGATGACTCAAGGTATGAATCGTGGTGAGGACCTAAGACTCGTGACTCAGGTCGTGATGAATTTTGGGAGCCTGAGGTCATATCATGGGTGGTCCTACAAATCGTGATGCGTAGGTACGACTCGTGGTTAGGAGTCGTGGTGAAATTCTCAGTGTTGCCAGAGTGAGTCGTCACGGGTAATGGTACGACTCGTAGGATGTAGCAATGAGTCGTGAGTAGGAGTCGTGGTTAAGACATATTTGGTATGGGTGGATGGTACCACGATGATAGTACGACCCATAGGATGGTACAATGAGTCATGGTATGCGAGTCGTGTCCAGATTCAGAAGATTGAAAAGTGGTGAGGTGAGCACGAGTCGTGACTTCGTGGTACGACTCGTGGTACAAGTTGTGGTCGGGGCCAGATCTATTTTCAGGAATATTTCATTAAGGGCAAATTTTACTTTTCTACGCTTTTGGACCATAAACTGCGTCGTTTTGAGGTCGGGACAGGGTCTTTTAAGGAGAAAAAACTCTTGCTAAGTCTCATTTGGCATTTTGCAAGAACTAGAGAAGGGAGTAAGAGGAGATTCAAGGGTTTTTCTTCAATTCTTCAAGTTTCCACGTAGGATTCTTCAAGGGAGTGAAGAAGCAAGTAATTTCAGGTATGTGGGGTTTTGAATGGGTAGTTTAGTCCTTACCTGTGCCCAATTTCTCCCTAATTTTATGTTTGAAGTTACCAAAACTTTATGGGTCTTTATCAAATTGCATGATTCTTTCAAAATTGGAATGAGCTTGTGGTAGTATGCCTAACTTATGAATTTCGAATTATTTGGGATGATTTCACTTGTTTATTCAATATTTCAGATCTAACCTCTAAAAATATAGATTCCCAATTATGAGGAAGTTTTAGTAAAGTTCATGGTCATGATGATTCCACAACCATAATACGAATTTTCTTAAATTTTAAGCATGTCTTCAAGTCTTCATCTACTTATGTTATTATGATCATGTTTCCTATAAATTTAAGCATTTCATGTATTATTGAAACTATGGGCAATGCCCACATGTCGCTTATGATTTATGAACTATGATTTTGCCCGATTCACGGGCTCAATCCCATGGCTAGTATTACAAATTCTCAAGCATATTATGATTCTCATGATTTAACTAGCCATACATGTCATGTATGAATTTCTATGAGCACGTTTCATGTTCTGGGAGTAGTACTTAACACCGAGTAGGTTCGAGGCCTAGGTCCCTCCCTGAATCTCAGAACTATGTGCCACCATAGGTTATGCTTGGGACCTCCTCGGTGATTTTCCCCTATGCCCTACGGGGCCTTCACGAGTGATATCACGCCTTTCATGGTTCATACCCCTGTTAAGGTATGGACGACCTTCCCACTAGGTTTACAGGTCGGGTTCCATGTGTGCTCATATAGGGTATGTCGGTTGTAGAAATCTCCCATTGTTCCTCATGGTTTTAATGCATGTATGATTATGTTGTTTTGACTCAAGTTATGTTTTATGAAATGCTTTTCTCACATGTTATGACTATGATAGGTTTACAAATATTTTGGAAATCTTGAGCCTTACGATATACTTATGATTTTAGTCTTATGATCATGACGTCCCTACTCCTATAACATTTATGTTTTTAAGTATTCTTTTTCATACCTTACACAGTCAATACCTTCCAAGTACAGACCCACATATTTTTAGGATCTGGTTCGTAGGTTCAGCATCGTTCCTAGCTTGCTCTCAGTTCTGCTCTCAGCTCTCAGTGGTGAGTCCTTATGATTCGAGGGCTTCATGTTCAGACCTTGTTTATCTTTTGTTTTCAGAATGTTGGGGTTAGTTGGGATCTTGTCCCTTCAACCCGTCTACTATGATTAGAGGCTTTTAGACTTAATAGTAGTATTCTACTATTTATGCTTGGATTATGTTTTACCGTTTCTTATACTTCATGTCACGTTTCACTTAAATTCATGATTTTTAAAGTTAAGTATTCCGCCTTATGTGTATGAATTAGATATATGCTCACGCCATGGGTTGACTTGGAGTCTTTCGGGGCTCCTTGTCCCGTGTCTACTATCCGAGTGTACTCTCGGGTCGTGAAAACCTTAGTATCAGAGCAATAGGTTCAGATGTGTCCTAGGGAGTCTGAAAGTCGTGTTAGGTATAGTATTTTTCATGGGTGTGAAGTGCGCCACACCTATGACGAAGAGGCTACTAAACGTTTTAGAAAATGTTCCCTTCTTTCATGATCTATGTCGTGCGGTCAAAATCTCTCCATCCTTCTAATTTGTGTTATTTGTGATTTCAAATATTTATGGCTCCAAGAAGGATAAACGGAAGGAGGAATAGAAATGATGAAGGCCACGAGGGTGGCCATGATAATGGGCGTCAACAAGCCCTATCTATTCAGGAACCCTAGGCACCAGAGCCAGCTGCCCACACCGAGTTTCGGGCGGATATTCAAATGTTGGCATAGGCCTTGACCGCTCAGTTCAACCAACAGGCTATTGCACATGTTCCAAAAAATGACAATGCAGTGGCAGCCCAGATCAGGGACTTTTTAAGGATGAACCCTCCCGAGTGTATAGGGGCAAAGGTTGACGGGGATCCACATGAGTTAATTGAAGGGATCTTGAAGGTCACTCAGGTGATAGGGGTGACGAATGAGAACTGCATTGAATTGGCCTCTTATCAGTTGAAGGAGATTGCTTATATTTGGTTCAAGCAATGGAAGGATACCAGGGCAGCCGGAGCGGGCCCTATTAGCTGGGATGAGCTGCACCTGGCCTTTCTCGATAGGTTCTTTCCTCGGGAGATGAGGGAATTGAAAGCAGCCGAGTTTGTTAACCTGAAACATGGAAAGATGACGGTGTTAGAATATTTACTTGAGTTCACTCGCCTGTCAAAGTATGCCTCGGAGTTAGTGACAGACCAGAAGGTGCGGCTGAGAAGATTTGTGTAGGGAGTAGCCGAGTATCTAGACAAGGGCTGCAGAAGAGCCATGCTTAATCAGGATATGGACTACCCACGAATAGTCCTCTATGCCCAACAGATGGAGGCAACTCACATGAGGTAGAGAGAGGCCAAGAGGGACAGAACTGATAGCTACAGGTTTTCCCAACCGAGGCTAGGAGGTGGGCCTTACCAGCAGTCCCAACATAGGTCTATTACGCCAGCACCATCTTCAGCCAGTACCCCATCCAGGACATGAGAGGATCAAAGGAACAGGGCGTCAAGTTCGAGGGGTCGGGATTGCATATGCGCAGAGCGCACATTCCCATATTGTGCTAGTTGTGCCAAGAACCACCCAGGGAAGTGTTTGGTGGGCTCAGATGCTTGTTTTGGGTGTGGAAAACTCGGACACAAGCTCAGGAATTTCCCCGCAGCCAGGTCAGAGTCCGCACTCTAGTAGCTAGTTCAGCAGCTCCAGTGACTCATCCTACTCAGCAGGGTACTTCGACTGGTCCAGCTGGCGGCCAGAACCAAAATCGATTTTATGCACTTGGCTCTCATAAGGAGTAGGAGACTTCTCCCGATGTGGTTACAGGTATGTTGCGAGTCTTTCATATTGATTTTTATGCTTTGTTAGATCCGAGAGCTACACTATCTTTTGTGATACCTTACATTGCTAGTAGTTTTGGGGTCAGTCCTGAAACATTGTCAGAACCATTTTTTGTGTCTACTCTGGTTGGGGATTCAATCGTAGCGAGGCGGGTATATAGATGTTGACCCATTACAACATTGCATAAGGTTACCTCTACAGACTTAGTGGAATTGGCTATGCCTGATTTTGACATTATTTTGGGTATGGATTGGCTGTTTGCATGTTATTCTTCTATTAACTGTAGCACCCGAGCGGTGGAGTTTCTACTTCCAAGTGAACTAGTTTTAGAATGGAGGGGTAGTTCAGCGGTACCTGTAAGCCGCTTTATCTCCTATCTCAAGACCCGAAAAATGATTGCTAAGGGTTGTATTTACCATTTCGTTAGGGTTAAGGATGTCACGTCTGAGATCCCGGCCATTCAGTTTGTCCCTGTGGTATGTGAATATCCCGAGGTAATTTCACATGACCTACTAGGTGTTCCTCCCTAGACGGAGATTGATTTTGAGATCGATCTTTTTCCCTACACGCAGCCCATATCAATTCCTCCCTACATAATGGCCCCAGCCGAGCAAAAAGAGTTAAAGGAGAAATTGAAGGATTTGCTGGATAAGGGTTTCATTAGACCGAGTAAGTCCCCATAGGGTGCCCCAGTGTTGTTCGTCTGGAATAAAACGATACTCTTCGGATGAGTATTGACTATAGGTAGTTGAACAAGGTCACCATCAAGAATAGGTACTTACCAAGGATTGATGACCTATTCGATAAGCTTCAGGGTGCCAAATATTTCTCAAAGATAGATCTCAGGTCCGGGTATCACCAGCTCAGGGTTCGGGAGAGTGACATCCCAAAGATTGCTTTCAGAACCCGGTATGGCCATTATGAATTAGTTGCTATGTATTTTGGACTAACCATACCCCTGCAGCTTTAATATATCTAATGAACACAGTATTCGAGGCATATATGGACATGTTCATTATCGTGTTCATTTACAACATATTAATATACTCCAGGAGCGAGGAGAAGCATGCCGCACACCTGAGGGTAGTTCTTCAGACCCTCAAGGATAACCAGCTATATGCCGAGTTCAGCAAATGTGAGTTCTGGCTGAAATCAGTTGCATTCTTGGGACATGTAGTGTCAAGCGAAGGTATAAGGGTGAAACCTTAGAAAATAGAGGCAGTAAAGAAATGGCCCAAACCGGTAAACCCTTCAGTTATCAAGAGATTTTTTGGCTTAGCAGGTTACTATCGGAGGTTCCTGGAAGGTTTCTCATCAATTGCAGCCCCACTGACTAGATTGACTCAGAAAAAGGTGAAGTTCCAATGGTTGGAGGCTCGTGAGAAGAGCTTCCAAGAATTGAAGGCTAGACTCACTTCAACACCGGTGTTGACTTTACTGGAGGGTACAGATGTTTTGGTGTTATATTGTGATGCTTCGAGATTCAGACTAGGATGTGTATTGATGCAGCATGAGAAAGTCATAGCATATGCTTCCAGGCAGCTGAAAATTTACGAGAAAAATTACCGAACCCATGATTTGGAGTTGGCCACTGTGGTATTTTCTTTAACAATATGGAGACAACTTTTATGGGTTTCATGCTGATGTATTCATGGACCACAAGAGCTTACAATATGTTTTCACACATAAGGAACTAAATCTTCGGCAACGGAGCTGGTTGGAGCTACTTAAGGTCTATGACATGAGTGTCCTTTACCACCCGAGTGAGGCTAACGTGGTAGAATATTCCCTTAGTAGACTTTCTATGGAAAGTGTGTCACATGTGAGTGAAGACTAGAAGGAGATGGTAAAGGAAGTACGTCGACTTGCACAGTTGGGAGTTAGATTAGTTGGTTCGACCGATGGTGGGGTAGTAGTTCAGAACGGGTTAGAGTCATCCTTGGTAACGGAGGTGAAGGCTAAACAAGATGAAGATCCAATATTTGTAAAGTTGAAAGAAGCTGTCCAAAATCAAAAAGTAGAAGTCTTCTCCAAATGGGGGGATGGTGTGCTTCGGTAACAGGGTCTCTTATGTGTTTCGAATGTGGGGGATTTGTGTAGTCGGATTTGCATGAGGCTCACAGATCCAGATATTCTATCCATCCAGGTGCCACCCATGCCGTTCGGGAAATCGACTGGTGGAATGGCATGAAGAGGGATATTTCATGTATCGCTCTTGAAAAAGTGCATGGGAGATCCGGCCTTGGTAGTTCCGGTGGAACGTGTTGGTGTGAAGGATAGCCTCAATTATGAAGAAATTCCTATTGCAATCTTTGATCATCAGGTTCAAAGGCTGAGGAACAAGGAAGTATCTTTAGTAAGGTTTTATGGATAAATCAGCATGTTGAGGGAGCTACGTGGAAAGCTGAAGTGGATATGATTGCTAAATACACCCACCTGTTCCCTACCGGCCCAGTTTCAGTTTGAGGTACTAGTTTTTTCCCTAAATCTCTAATCAGTTTTTCATGTTCCATTCATACACACAAGTTTGTTTTTTGATATGATATATGTATGTGATATCTGAATTCTGTTCAGCTATGTAGTTCTTTTTGAGGGTAGTCATTCGTTAGTTTCGGCTTAAATGACCAGTATTTGCATATGGTAATTGTATGTTTTTGGTTGCTGTTTGTTTCCTACATTCGAGGATGAATTTTTCCAAGGGGGAGATATTGTAATACCCCATAAGGGCCTAACAATAGACCGGGGAGTTGAAGTTGAAAACTTCAAAAAACCTAGAATTTTGCACCAGGACAACTCGAGGTATGAATCGTTGTGAGGACTACGACTCGTGACTCGGGTCGTGATGAATTTCGGGAGCCTTAGGTCATATTGCCGGTGGTCCTAAGAATTGGTCCTCACGACTCGTGACTCGGGTTGTGATGAATTTCGGGAGCCTTAGGTCATATTGCGGGTAGTCCTAAGAATCATGACCCATAGTTATGACTCGTGGTTAGGATTCATGGTGAAATTCTCAGTGGTGCTAGAGTGAGTCGTCGCGGGTCATGGTACGACTCGTAGGATGTAGCAACAAGTCGTGATGAGGAGTCGTGGTTAAGTCGTATTTGGTATGGGTGGACAGTACCATGATGATAGTACGACTTGTAGGATGGCACTACCAGTCTTGGTATGCGAGTCGTGGCCATATTCAAAAGATTGAAAAGTGGTGAGGTGACCACGAGTCATGGTCGGGGCCAGATCTGTTTTCAGGGTAATTTCATCTAGGGAAAATTCCACTTTTCAATGCTTTTGAACCATAAACAACGTCGTTTTCAGGTCGGGACAGGGTCTTTTAAGAAGGAAAAACTCATGCTAAGTCTCTTTTGGCATTTTGCAAGAACTAGAGAAGGGAGTAGGAAGAGATTCAAGGGTTCTTCTTCAATTCTTCATGATTCCACCTAGTGTTTTTCAAGGGAGTAAAGAAGCAAGTAATTTCAGGTATGTGGGGTTTTGAATGGGTAGTTTAGTCACTACCCATGCCCAATTTCTCCCTAATTCTATGTTTGAAGTTACCAAAACTTTATGGGTCTTTATCAAATTGCATCATTCTTTAAAATTTGGAATGAGATTGTGGTAGTATGCCTAACTTATGAATTTCAAATTATTTGGGATTATTTCACTTGTTTATTCAATATTTCATGATCTAAGTATATATTCCCAATTATGAAATTGTTTTAGTAAAGTTCATGGTCATGATGATTCCGCAAGCATAATACGAATTTTCTTAAATTTTAAGCATGTCTTCAAGTCTTAAACTACTCATGTTATTATGATCACGTTTCCTATAAATTTAAGCATTTCATGTATGATTGAAACTATGGACAATGCCCACATGTCGCATATGATTTATGAACTATGATTTTGGCTGATTCATGGGCCTAATCCCATGGCTAGTGTTACAAATTCTGAAGCATGTTATGATTCTCATGATTTAACTAGCCATGCATGTCATATATGAATTTCTATGAGCATGTTGTATGTTTTGGGAGTAGTACTTAACACCGAGTAGGTTGGGGGCCTAGGTCATGCCCCGAATCTCAGAACTACGTGCCACCGTAGGTTATGCTTGGGACCTTCTAAGTGACTGTCCCCTATGCCCTAGGGGGCCTTCACGAGTGATATCACGCCTTTCATGATTCATACCCTTCGTAAGGTATGGACGACCTCCCGACTAGGTTTACAGGTAAGGCTCTATGTTTGCTCATATGGGGTATGTCAGTTATAGAAATATCCCATTGTTCCTCATGGTTTTAATGCATGTATGATTATGTTACTTTGTCTCAAGTTATGTTTTATGAAATGCTTTTCTCACATGTTGTGACTATGAAAGGTTCACAAAAGTTTGGAAATCTTGCGCCTTACGATATACTTACGATTTTAGTCTTATTATCATGATATACCCACTCCTATAACTTTTATGTTTTTAAGTGTTCTTTTCCATACCTTACATACTCAGTACCTTCCAAGTACCGACCGACATATTTTCAGGATCCGTTCGCAGGTTCAGCATTGTTCCTAGCTTGCTCTCAGTTCTGCTCTCAGCTTTCAGTGGTGAGTCTTCATGATTCGAGGGCTTCATGTTCGGACCTTGTTTATCTTTTGTTTTCAGAATGTTGGGATTAGTTGGGGTCTTGTCCCTTTAACCCGTCTATTATGATTAGAGGCTTTCAGACTTAGTTGTAGTATTTCGCTATTTATGCTTGGATTATGTATTACATTTCTTATATTTCATGTCACGATTCACTTAAATTCATGATTTTTAAGTTAAGTATTTCGCCTTATGTGTATGAATTAGATATATTCTCACGCCATGGGTTGACTTGGAGTCTCTCGGGGCTCCTTGTCTGGTGTCTACGATCCGGGTGTACTCTCGAGTCGTGACAAGTACCCGTTAAACACTGGCCTGTGTGTCTCTAGCCACATTTTCTACACTCAGGAGGAATGGTCTCTATGGGTTTTCTACTCTGGCCTCTAGAGCCTGATGCTCGTCCCCTCTTATTGTGCCTGGATTTGGATGGAACGCTCATAGCCGAAGGCGCTGGGGCTGAAGATCTCTGGTGGGACTGTTGATGGTGCCCACCAGGTCTCTTCTGGGAGAATCCGAAGCTATCAGTCCTGGCCTTCTTGGCCTCTCTCCTGCTCGCTCATCTACACTGCCTCCATCTGCTGGGCGTACAGGAGTATCCGAGAAAAGTCAATGTCCGGAAGAAGCATCGTAGTTCGGCAATCCCTAACCAAGTAGTCTACTATCCCATGCAGAAACCTTCTCACTCGGGCTCTCAGATCCACCACAATCTCAGGTGCATAATTGCACAAACGAGTGAACTCCAAGGCATACTCATGTATTGTCATCTTCCCGTGCTTTAGATTCACAAACTCGACCACTTTGATCTCCCTCATCTCCCGAGGGAAGAACCGATCCATAAAAGTAGCATGAAACTCATCCCAACTGATGGGGCCTGCTCCAACTGTCCTACTATCCTTCCATTTCTTAAACTAAATGTGCAAAACCCCCTTTAACTGGTATGAGGCTAAATCGGCGCACTCATCCCCAGTCACCCCTATAATTTGGGTGATCTTCAAAACCTCCTTAATGAACTCATGTGGATCCTCATCCACCTTTGATCCAAGAAACTCCGAAGGGTTCATCCTCAAAAAATCCTTAACTCTTGCCACTGTCGCATTTCTATTCCGAGGGACATGCACTACTGCCAGCTGATTGACTTGGGCGGTCAAAGCCTGGGCTACCATTGAAATCAACTTGATTCACTTTGAAAACATAAACATAGACATGGGTATTTCAAAATCATACTTTTTTCATAAACATCTGATCATACTTGAGCACATATCATGGATCTCAACTTTCACGATCTTTCATGGATGGGCATCATATATTAGAAAACTTGAAAACATAATTTATAATTCAAAACATTTTAAAATCTGCCCATTTATCATAATTCAACATTCATAACCTGCTTAGATCATACATATGATAGAAACTTAGGAAATTCACAGATTGATTAAAACCCCATAGAATCATCAATTAGAACTCATGAATTAAGAGAGGATTGGGCATAGGTGTGTACAATTGCACCCATTCATAGCCTTACATACCTTAAGAGATTTGATTTCGCCACTTCCTTGATTTCCCAAAGAGAATTGAGGAAGAACTTTGAAGAACTAGAGTTGATCACCTCTCAACCCTTCTAAACTTGCATGCATGAATTAGGATAGGCTTAGAATGACTTAACCCTTCTTAAAACACTCTATTCTGAGCTTAAAATAACGTAATTTAGGCCTTAGGAATTTAGGAATTACAGAAAAGCCCTTATTAAATTCGCAGAGAAAAACACACTGGCAATCCCAATGAGGGACTGGACAAATCATTGTTAGTGACCACGACTCGGGGTCACCTCCCATAACCTTCACTGCCAAAAACCTTCTGAGGGTCATCACAGGGGACACCACGACTCGTGGTTTACCCGACGAATCGTGGTGACAACCTGTTAGGTGTACTTCCTGCTTCCCTTCATCCTTTAAGCCCTGGTTACAACCCGTTTGGTGCACTTCCTTCTTCCCTTCATCCTTCAAGCCACCTTTGACCACGGGTGACCTGACGGATCATGGGGTTGACCATGACTCGTGGTCACACCCGTGGTCACCCCAAACATTTCCAAACATGGTCAAACCCCTTCCCATGAGTCACTTAATGACTACTCGAAATGTGACCTGGTGTAGAAAATCCTATTTTCTCCATTTCATCTTTCAAGTTTGATCTTAGGATTTTTAGGGTATTACGCTTTCATAAGAACATCCTCCACCCACCCCATCGGAGTCATAATGGTTTTGTGGACCACCTAGAGCCGAACGGGGTTGGATTCATCGTGGACAACCCAAACTGCTTGTAAATGGAAATAGGCATCAAATTAATAGTTGCCTCATTATTATAAAGGGAATGCAAGTAATGATATCTACTTTATAAAGGCATGGTAAATTCTCCTGGGTTTCCTTTCTTCTCAACACACATGCTTACTATGATAGCACTCACTCTATAGGTCACATGAATGATCTCGTTTTTGTCACATGATAGCTTTCTAGTCAACAACATTTTCAAGTACTTAGCAAACCCGAGCATCTCTTTGATGGCATCTATGAATGTACCTGGAGTGTTGCCTCTTTAAGCCTCTCAATATGCTTTGCTACTTTAGTATCAAGGGCTTGTTAAGAAATTTTTAAAATGGAGGGATAGGTAGAGGAAAGTATTTTGCAAAGTCTTCCACTCCTCCCTTAGCCTTCCCTCTCTCTTTTGGAGCAGCTGGCATATCTTTTTGAATTTCTTCACATGGTGGCTTGTTGGATCCACCCTCAACTACCTCATCAACACAAGGATTTTTAAGTCTCTCTTTTTGGTCATCAAACTCAATCACCATCTCATAATCTCCACCATGTTATCTTTAACCTCGACATCAACATAGTGCACAATCTTGTCATTCCTTATGACAATGGCCATACATTGAGCATTGAAAGGTCCCACATGTTCTTTCGGATACACTATCGTATCACTAGGTAGATGGCCTTTTAGATTTAAATTTTTTTCACAGGAAAGGTCCCACGCCAGTTAATCTAATTTTAAATGAAAGTTGTGTGAGAGCTTACAATCTCTGTGAGACTCTTGAGACAAGCATCCCTTCTCTCCTGGTTGGAAAGCACCTTTTCCAACATCCCTTCAAGATTTGAGCCTCCATGATCATATGAAGAACCCTCCCTCCAATTTTGGGGGGTTAGAGGGGAACCTCTAGGTGGAACATAAGAAGAGGAGCATTTGTTATGTTAATTACCACCATTATGCCATCCCTGATTTTGACCACCGAAATCGTTCCTAGGGTAATATTAACCCTGATCTTGAGGTTGAGGAATTTATTACCCTTGGTATGAAGAAGAGGAGTGACACTGCTGATAATTGGTGTCTTACACTTGCAAAGGTGGTGGCTCTTGTAATGGCTGATACTATTATGGAGGAGGAAGGCATCCATGCCTGTATGGAACACCATTCATGGTCTCATCAATAGCATGCACCTTCTTGATCTTAGAATCAGTCAACTTCTTTGCGAGGAGGGCTATGTTGGTGTCCATAATGGCCATCATATGATTTTACTCCTGGTTGTCATTCATCAAATGAGATAGAGAAGGAGTCCCCACATTGATTCCTCCACTTTGGTCCACACCATGCCAAGAATAATTGTACTTTGCTGTCTTGTCAAAGATGATGGCAATTTTGTTGAAAGTCTTATTCATGAAGCACCCACCTACAGTGTTGTTGGAAATAGACTGTGCCAAGGTATCTAGACCTGTATAAAACTTCTCCAACAAGATATGATCCGAAAACTCGTGGTTGGGCACCTCAAGAATGTATTGTCAAAATCTCTCCCATGATTTGAACAACTGTTCTCCTGGTAGCTGCCAAAAATAGAATATCTTATGTTGTTGATCTGTCTTTTTTCTTGGCAAAAATAATTTCTTCAGGAAGACACTCAATAAATCTTTCCAAGTATGAATTGAGTTTGGAGGGATTCCATGTAACTAATCCCTTGCCTCCTAGGCCAACGAGTATTTGAACATTCGTAGTCTGATAGTATTATTCAAAACATTATTTTTATTATAAAGGTTTCACGCCTCCTAAAAAACTTTTTAAGTGTTGATGGGGGTGGTCATCCTTGGAGTTGTGAAACCATCCCTCTGTTTTTAGCATAGTGTAGATACTACTATCAATTTGAATGAGGTAGCGTTTATCCTTGGTGGGATGATTGCGCTCGCATAGTCAACTTCCTCATTGACATCCGTAGACACATTTTCCAAATCTCTGTCTTAAAGAGAGGCCATGATACTGCATCAAAAGACAAAACAAAAAGAAAAGGTAAAAGAATAGATCTATGCAAGTAAACTAGACTGCTAGGGCAAGATAGGGCTTATGTCATAGTCCCCGGCAACGACACGATAATATTTGATGACGTTAAACTACAATCCCAATATCGATTAGTGTAATGATCACAACAAATATAGAACCCAAGAAGGAGTTAGGCTTGAATTCTATAGAGACTACTCGAAGCCCAGACTATTTAGTACTAAATAGTAAAGTATTGCAAGATTAGAGTCTATTCAGTAATGAAAATTAACTAAGAATAAATATTGCAATAAGCTAGGGGTGTAAACAAATAGAGATAATTCTAGGGAAGTAACCCCAATTTTGGATCGATTCCCCTAAATCGCCCAATATGAAAGAATTGAGAGTGGGCTAAGGCTGAACATGCAAGCAATTTTCTTAGGCAACCCATGGATGCCTTTAAATAGCACTATAGGTGTCAATCTACTTCAATTTTGTCAAATCAAAGAGAAATCCCTTCTACCCAATTACTCTTAGCCAATTTGGAATTCAATCTTTTTCTAGGAGAACTCATTAAACAAGGGTTAATCCTTGAGTCATTGTTGATTGATGTTATCCCAACCTATATTTTCTCTTTCAAGGCGCATAAAGATAATCGGGCTGGATTGGATGACCCTCATCACCAATCACACACTACAAAGTAAAAATTAATGAAATATTAATAAGCCCAAACTTAAATTTTACAAAATGGGATCATTGGGGTTCATAACTCATTGGGCTCACAACCCTAGATCTGGGTTTAGATACCTATAGCAAGAAAAGAAGAAAATAAAAGTAATTAGACATTCTTATCAAGAAAAATTGAAATATTCAAATAGAAGAAAAGAATTCTTGAAATTACAGTCTAGATCTATAATCTACTTTGAAACTAGGGCTATTCTAGCTAAACTCTACTCTCTACCCTAAGCATGAATTGAATAATGAAAAAGCTCCCTAAGTATTACAAGAAAAATGTATTTATACTATGTCCCAAAGATCCCATTTAATTCAAACATTAGAGTGCCAGGTGTGTAGGGACGGACCACACATTGAACAATATTTTACTTTTCTTTTTCTGTCCCTTGGCTTATCGTCCTTTGAAAAGATGGTCCATACATTGGTCAGTATTTTAGAAATCCCATTCCACTATGCTTTGTTCAAATCTTCAATTGATGGGTTGTCCTTGTGGAAGACGGTCCATCCTTCCAACCGTACTTTATAGACCCATTTTTCTAGGTTTCTGGAATATGTAGGTTGGAAGGGATGGACTGAGGTGCGGACCATCTTTCAAACCGACGGTCCATACTTTGCCTCATCTTTTGAGAATTTTTCTAGCCTAAAATCCTTTCTTCTTTTCAATTTCTTGGGTTCCTGAAATATAGCACAATAACTTTAGTTTCTATTTAATTTAACTCCTAATACATGCAAAATTCTATGAAAAGAAGTATGTATTTGTCGCTAATGCCCACCACATCAAACACATCCATACACCGCTGTATAAACGTTCCACGTACTCTTACCCATGTGAAACATAACAATATGAGCATCTCGTACCGTTATACCATCTCTTAAAACATATCGCCATATAGGCTTGTATGATGTATAAGAAATTTAACTTGAATCAAGTGCTCAATATTTATAAGAGTATTAAGAGCACCCAAGCTACAATTACAATTGCCTAAATAAACGTGTAGGTCAACTACAAAATATTCAATGATATTATTTATTTAATTACTTTATCTTGAAGACAACCTAATTATGATAATTTCTCAATTCTCCAACACTCGTACTTAATTTATGAACAGTTCAAATGCAAAAGAACAACATTTGTACTACCCCATATCACTATCTTCCAATGTTAGCTCACTTTCTTTGATCTCAAATGCATATTTTATGAATCTCGAGGCTACTAAATTCCATAAATGTTATATCTCTTTGAGTAAAAATCTTCTCAAATCAACCACCACAAGTGCACATAAATTGAACACTCTAATTGTAATGTCCCCCGTTTATTTGCTATCAAGTAAGCCCGTTGCCTTTAATAACTATCACCAACTCCTAATAAAGCCATTTCTTTTGCACCAATCAACTTTTGTTTCTCCAACAAAGATAATTGTATCGTAACACATGCTAGAACCTTAGTGCACATAATATAATCAATTTGTCATTCTTTTACTAGATAATACAATGTTTAAGACATCATAAAATAAAAATCAAAAACACTTTTGACCTTCTATATTTAATCAGTATTATCTTGATGTTCATAAAATCATCTTCAATAGCTTTATATACTTCTTTCAACTATGAAAATATTCTCTTGTGTCATTCATGAACATTATAACAATAATGCTAACAGTTCGAATACTCAATTTATCTGGTCCATGACGATTACTAGATTTAACCATAAACCACAACAAGTCTTAAACATGTATTCAGATTATCCAAACCTTTTTTTCCTTCTACTCATGTTACCTTGATCATAACACTATCTTATAATAACAATGAACACCCTATAATTAAGGATACAAATTATCTAAGTATAGAATAAAATATTTGCGTTTCATGGCATTCTAAGTCATTTGTACTTTATCGATGAACTCTGCATTGATTCACCGTTCTTCTCAACATATAGAAATTAAGCACTTCAAAAAAATAAAAAATAGACTATTTTCCAACAGTATATCTTGTCACAACCCGAGTCTACACCCTGGATGCTACGATGCTTAGAACCATGAATGACTCCAAGCTAACCCATGACCTAGAATAACTCTATTACGACTGAACTACTGTAAAAGAATCTTAACGGAAGCTGTTTATAAGAAATAACCAAATATTTTTATAAGTAAAGAACATCTTATAAGATACTAAAATTTAATAAAACACTGAAACTCGAGATGAAACTAACATACTCGGTCTGAAAGCCTTCTAAAAGAATATTGATGAGTTGCTGGGACAAATCCCTAGCTAACTCTAATGTCTGAAAAACTGAAAATGACAATAGTTGGAAATGAAGATTTCGGTCCTCAGAAGATAAGGACTCAGTAATAGAACTCTGCTGCAATAAGTCTGAAGGAGAAGCTAACCCCCTTGCTAAATGTGAGAGCTTGAGCCTATCATAAAATGATATAGCACTAGAAGTATGTGGTCAGTACTTTGAATGTACTAAGCACATGAGATATGCAACTGGAATAAATAGAACATACTAATAGTATGATAAGCTGTGCTAAAATGCATAGCTGAACTGAAGTACCATGACCCTTATTAAGATACATAAATATTGATGTGAAGTAATAGTCTGACAATACATAATAAAGTATAGTAAAAAATTTATTTAAAGACCGTGTACATGTACTAAAAATTGAGTCTGTAATTGTGACTGAGACTGTAACTATACTGAATGACGGGAGAGACTGTTAAAAGACATATAACCACATGAGCTAAATATGGAGTTCGATGTATACGCCTCATCGATAGGACCCAATATACCTTGCCAGGGTATAAAGGCATGGTTGATGTGAACACTAAAACTGATGCCCATTCGAGCTAATAACCTATGGTGGCACATAGTTCTAGGTCCTAGGTGCGCTGAACCCTGGACCAACTCAGTGCTTAGAACTACTCCAAATTATAAGTTTACTAATAATTTATTGATAGCTCAAAAACAGGTGTTCTTAAAGATAAGTCAGAAAAATTATCTAATAGTATTTTGAGAGCCTAAGAACTAAAAATACTGATTATGCTGTCAACATATATATATTGAAACCATGATAGAATATCATGCCCCAAAACTAGGGTAGGGTGCAACTGGCAGTCGATTCATGGTCGATCGAGAAGCCGGCTATATAGCATCTATAAATGTAACACTATGGCTGACCAAGTCACCTGTCACAACCAACCAAGATAAATACTGGGCAATAATTCATTGAAAATTATAAATATGCAATCTGGAAAGCCGACAAGCTACAATAAAGCTAAGAAAGGAAATGAAAAACTGATATGACTACACAACCCACACTACTATACAAACTAGTCCACATCAGCCTCTACAGAGTAAAAAAACTGAAATGCACGGGACAGGGCCCCGGCCTACCCATGTTGTACACAAAACTAAAAATAGTCCAAACTAGGACATGGATCCTGGAAGAGAGGAGCATACCACTATTCTGCTGAAGTCTGACTCCTACTACGTTCGATGATCTAAGCCTCGGCCTGTACCTGCAGCACGATTGCCGGAAGGGTCCCAAGATGAAGGGACGTCAGTACGAATAAAATGTACTTGTATGTAAGGCTGAAAACTGTAAACATGTAAGATAAAAATGATAACGAGACCAGAAATAAGGAGTAGTAACAACCCAAAATTCTGAAAAACAGAAACCTGGCAATAGCTCATTATTGAAGTGTAAATGCAACCATCTAGTACACAACAAAGACTATAACTTACATGCCAGCAGACAGCCGACCATAAAATCTATATACAATCCATCCAGCCAGTGTACCACACCAGTGTAAAAATAAAAATGCTTCCAGCTGGTGTACCATACCGGGATTAAAAAAATGCCTCCAGCCGGTGTACCATACCGGGGTAAACTCTGTCCAGCCGGTGTACCACACCGAGGTAAAATAACTAGACCTCCAGCCGGTGTACCACACTGGGGTAAAATCAATAAAGCTTAGAAAAAATCATAAATGGAGCCGATATGACTTATACTGGACCATCTCAATACATACAACATAGAAATGACGAATACTAAACATGTGGCATGCATAGGCCTCCTTCGTAATGCATAACTGGAACTGAGTACATACAACATGTAAAGCTAGAAAATAGAACTTAAATGCATGTACTAAAACTTGTATAAATCATAAGGAACTACAGATAACCTAACAGTTTCAACAAAATTTATAAATCGTCTCCAAGGGACATTAGAGTTCAGAAACTCGCTAGCATGTCGTTCGGCTTAAGGGAAAGGGATTATGAAATCTCCCTTTGGCCTGACATATTTCATAACATACACATAATATAAAGGACAACCATAACCAGTTAATCCTAATTCGGTAAGCTCGTTTACCCTCAATAGCTTGCAACGTCTTTACGTGGCTTAAAATTGTTTACACGTCCTCATCTCGGCTCTTTCACCAATTTCACTTAGGAACCAGACCTTTAAACAAATTTAACATCATATATATATACACATGACATACATTAAGGATCAGCTAACAATGCCCACGCTGAGGGGTCTCCAACTCCATGTACAACTACGTCAACAATCAACACAATATCACACTTTAGGTGTCTCACTTCGGCTAGGCATAATCTTAACATTTATCCTAAATAAAACATGGGACTTTAAAGCTTAAGTGAAGCTTAACATACTGCTTCAAGACTTTTAAATAGGTTGCTGTCTCATTCGATTCATCGTGCTTAAAAGAATGATAGACGGGGCGCCTTACATACCTTTCTCCGATGAACTTTTCTCTAGCCGATTTCCTATCTCAATGATCAGCCTTCAACCTC
>JACEIK010011809.1:8336-34055 GCA_018107945.1 Datura stramonium | reverse complement strand
TAAAATTTATATATAAAATTTATCGGTTCGGTTTGGTTATTTCTTCGGGTTTTTAGTAAAATAAAAAATAAATCAAATATTATCGGTTTTTAAAATTTAAAACCAAACCAAACCAATCCAAAGAAAATGTCGGGTTTTTTAGTCAGTTTGGTTTGGTTTGGTTTTTCACCAAACCGTGAACACCCCTAATCGTTGCCAACTCGAGGTCGTGAGTCGGATAGTTCTTTTCATGGACTTTCAGCTGCCTAGAAGCATAGGCTATAACTTTATCATGCTGTATCAGTACACAACCAAGGCCAATCTTCGAAGCGTCACAATATACTACGAACCCATTGGGACCCTTAGGTAGGGTTAACACTGGTTGAGGTTAGTCGAGTTTTCAACTCTTGGAAGCTCTTCTCACAAGCCTCCAACCATTGAAACTTCACTTTCTTCTGGGTCAACTTAGTCAGTGGTGCTACAATGGATGAAAACCCTTCAACAAAGCTCCAGTAGTGACCAGCTAAACCCAAGAAACTCCTGATATTCGAAGGACTAACTGGTCTAGGCCAATTCTTTACCGCTTCTATCTTTTGGGAGTCCATTTGTACATCCTCACTTGACACCACGAGACCCAAAAATGCCGCTGACACTAGCCAAAACTCACACTTGTTGAACTTAGAATATAATTAGCGATCCTTAAAGTCTTAACACCACCCTCAAATGAGCGGCATGCTCCTCCTCGCTCTGGGAGTATATGAGAATATCATCTATGAACACAATCACGAACATATTCAAATATGGCTTGAACAACCTGTACATCAAATCCATAAAAGCTGTAGGAGCATTCATTAGTCCAAAATACATAACTACAAAGTCATAGTGACCATACCAAGTCCTGAAGGATGTCTTCAGAATGTCACTCTCCCAAACCCTGAGCTGATGGTATCCGGATCTGAGGTTCTATCTTTGAAAAACACTTAGCACCCTGAAACTAGTCAAACAAATCATCAATCTTGGGGAGAGGATACCTGTTCTTGATTGTAACCTTGAATCGCTGATAATCAATGCACATCCGAAAGGAACTATCCTTCTTCCAGATAAAGCTGGTGCACCCCACGGGGATTTTCTTGGTATGATGAAACCCTTGTCTAAGAGATCCTTCAACTCCTTTAACTTGGTTGGGGACATTCTATAAGGACGAAAAGATATAGGTTGCGTATCAGGAAGAAGGTCAATACCAAAATCGATCTCCCGCTCAGGTGGAACTCCTGGTAAATCATCTAGAAAAACTTCTGGATATTCACACACTATAGAAACTGACTAGATAGTCAGGGTTTCAAATGTGGCATCCTTAACCCTAACTAGATGGTACATGCAACCCTTGGAAATCATCTTTCTGGCCTCGAGGTAGGAAATGAAGCGACCTACAGGCATAGTTGAACTACCCTTCCACTCTAGGACTGGCTCACCCGGAAATCGGAACTCTACCGCACGAGTTCTATAATTTACTGAGGCATAACATGCATGTAGCCAATCCATGCCAAAGATAACATCAAAATCTGTCATGGCTAGCTCTACTAAATTTGCTGAGGTGACTTTCTGAAGGACCGTGACAGGGCAATTTCTAAATACCCATTGAGCTATAACTAAATCACCGATTGGAGTAGAGACTGATAAGGGTTCTAATAGGATTTCGGGACTGACTCCGAAACTATTAGAAATATAGAGCATTAAAGAACATAAAGTAGCCCATGGATCTAACAATGTATATACATCAAGGTGGAATACTCGTAACATACCAATGACTACATCTAGGGAGACCTCCTGCTCCTGATGAGATGCTAGGGCATAGAATCTGTTCTGGCGCTGACCACCACCTGCACTAGTGGATGCACCCTGCTGAGCTGAGAGTGCTGGTGGGGTTGTTGAGCTAGTGGCTGGGCCTCGACCCCTATTATGGCCCTGTCTGGCTGCTGGAAAATCTCTGAGCATATGTTCGGGCTTCCCACACACAAAACAAGCACCTGAGTTGGCTAAACACTAACCGGTGTGTCTCCGCCACACCTGCCACGCTCTGGAATGCTGAACTCTACGGGTCTGCTCCCCTAACCTCGAGAGTCTACCCCCTCTGGTCATGCATAGATCTGAATGGCACACTTATAGCTGATGGCGCTGGGGATGAAGATCTCTGGTGGGACTGCCGATGGTGCCCACCACCAGACCTCTATTGGGAAAATCTGAAGCTATTAGTCCTGGCCCTCTTGTCCTCTCTCTCCCTCTCACTCACCTGTATCACCTCCATCTGATGGGCATACAAAACTATCCTAGTAAAGTCAATGTCCTGATGCAACATCGCGGTCCGGCAATCCTTGACCAAATACTCTGCTATACCATGCATGAATCGACTCACTCGGGCACTCTGATCTATCACCATCTCAGGTGCGTACCTGGACAGATGAGTGAACTCCAAGGCATACTCCTGCACTATCATCCTTCCTTGCTTCAGATTTACAAACTCGGCTGCTTTAATCTTCCTCATCTCACGAGGAAAGAACCGATCCAGAAATGCGGCATGAAACTCAACCCAACCAATAGAGCCTGCTCCAACTGCCTTTCTATCCTTCCATTGCTTGAAATAGATGTGCGTAACCCCTTTCAACTGATACGAGGATAGATCAGTGCACTCCTCTCCGGTCACCCCCAAGATCTGGGTGATCTTCAGGACTTCATCAATAAACTCGTGTGGATCCTCGTCTACCTTTGACCCAAGAAACTCCGGAGGGTTAATCCTCAGAAATTCTCTAACTCTTGCCATTACAGCATTCCCATTCTGAGGGATATGCGCTCCACCTGTTGATTGACCTGGTGGTAAAGTCCTGAGCTAGCATCTGAATGGCTGCCCTGAACTCAGCGTGGGCGACCTGCTCGGGTACATGATCCTTATGGGCTGGTGGGACCTGCTGGTGCCCATCTCCATTGCCATTTTTATGGCTGTTTCCATTCCCATTTCTTCTTTCATTAACTCGTCAAGGAGGCATGATTCTGCAAACATGTATAGCACAAGTTATAAGGATAGAGACATTTCATCGCACGACTTACATCATGAAAGAAGGAAACATTTCCTAAAACGTTTCATAGCGTCTTCATCATAAGTGTGGCGCGCTTCATACCCATGAAAAAGACTCTACTTAATGCGACTTTCAAACACCTCAGGACACTTCAAAACCTAATACTCTGATACCAAGTTTGTCATGACTCGAACATAGGCCCGGATCGAGACACGGGACAAAGAACCTCGAGAGGCTCCAAGTCGGCCCATGGAATGAACATGACATCTAAGCTCAATATAATAAATGCGGAATTCTATCATATAACATAGAGGAAGTCTAAAAATCTGATAACATCGAATAATGTATACATAGCACAATTTGAAACCTGTATACATACTATGTATGATAAGCCTCTACTACTGACAAGTTGATGGGACACGACCCTAACTAATTCACTAAAATATGAAACTGAAAATACTGAAAATAAAACTAAAAAGAAGGGCCCTCAAAAGATGAGGACTCACCAACTCTGGCTGGAAAGTGCTAACATTGAGGATCTGGCTAACGACGGACTGAGCCTGAATATCTGAGCCTGGATCATGAAACAATACAACATAGAGTATGCAATCAGTACGTGGAATGTACCAAGTATGTAAGGTAAGTAAAACCGCTAAGTAAGTAAACCATAGATCATGCATATCATAAACATTTCATCATAAGAGTTTGAGAGTAGGGCTTGGATGCTATTATCTGAAAACATGATTTAAACATAACTGAATATTATAACTGAATCGAATGCCCAAAGCTGAAAACTAATAATCATAAGTAAAACTGAACATTGGGTCAAACCTGCTGAAAACATAATATCATGATTGATGAACATGCAAAACTAAAATCATGAGGACCAATGGGAGACTGGTCATATAACTGACA
Source organism: Datura stramonium (assembly GCA_018107945.1). Lineage (NCBI taxonomy): Eukaryota > Viridiplantae > Streptophyta > Magnoliopsida > Solanales > Solanaceae > Datura > Datura stramonium. Next base: position 30,090 of record JACEIK010011809.1, on the reverse strand, counting down.
TTACCACGATAGAGCTTACGTGGTCCCGACTATTACACTCAAGTTGGTAGAGCCGTCAGAAGCTTTTCCAGGGATAAGGACGCTACCATAATATTGATATCAAGTTGAAGGCCCCTTGGGGGCTAGGGGAATCTTACAAGGGAGGTCCCAAATAATTTGAATATACCTACATTAGCACGTAGTTTTGAGGCATAGGGTTGACTAACCCTTAGCCTACTCGATGCCATACATTACTCCTAAAAACATGCATATGCTCTCCATTGTTTTTCAATGAAGCTGATCATCGTCTAGTGAAGAAACTGAATCATAACATATATGCATATCTGAAATCATAACACGAGGAGCCTTGGGCTTAAATCATACCACAAGCTGAAAATAGTGAGAGTCTAGACTCCAAAATCCATGTGGTAAGCTAATACATGAAGTTTAGATAAATCATGAAACATACTTGATCATATGGGCTTTCCCAATACCTAAACATGCTTAACATAGACTTGATCATTTGAAAACATGAACACAGACATGGATAATTCAAAATCATACTTTCATCATATACATCTTATCATCCTTGAATACATATATCATAATATCAACTTTAATAAACTTCCATGGGTGGGCATCATAATTTATAAAAACTTGAAAACATAATTTTTAATTGAAAATATTGTAAAATATGCCCATGAATCATAATTCAACATTAGAAATATGTATAGATCATACTCATGATTGATACTTAGAGAATCCACATGTTGGGTTAAAACCCCATAGATTCATCAACTAGAATTTTCATGAAATTGAAGAGGGATTTGGCATGGGTGTGGATGAATACACCCATTCATTGCCCTACATACCTGGAGAAATCTGATTTCACAAACCCTTTTGAAAGCCCAATGGAATTTTGGGATGAACTTGATGAATCCTGATCACCCTTAGAAACCACTAAGTTTGCATGCTGGAAGAGAATGGGTTTAGAATGAGCTTAACCCTCTTAAAACACCCTTTTTTGAGCTTAAAACAACATAGTTTAGGTCTTAGAAACTTAGGAATTACAGAAAAGCCCTTAATAAATTCGCAGAAAAATACTCACTGCCAGTCCCAACAAGGGACTGGACGAGTCGTGGTCTGGGGGGACGACTAGACTTCTACCTGTCATTGCCATCACTGGAATCATACCTCTTAGGGTCACCACGAGGGATACCACGACTCGTGTGAACAAGTTGTGGCCTGCACTGTCCAAACTCTTCTCCTTCAAGCCTATCTCTGACCACGAGTGTCTTAATGACTCGTGGTTCTGACCATGATTCATGCCCTCTTCCATGGTCTACTCCTTGACCAAAAATCCAACCAAGTCCACCCTTCTCCCTACGAGTCACTTAATAACTCGTGGTGCACCTCACGGGTCGCTGGACGACTCATTCTGTGACATGGTGTAGAAAATCCTATCTTCTCCATTTCAACCCTCGGGTCTGATCTTAGGGCTTTCGAGGTATTAAAAGTTCATGGTATGGACACCTAGATTCTAGGTATTCTTCACAACTCCTCCTACAATCTGTTACTTGGTCTTACGAATTGTACCAGGAGTCATTCTGGTGCAAAAGTGTAAATTTTCCAATTTTCTCTAGTTCAACCCTCGGGTATAATCTTAGGAACATTTGGGGTATTATAATCTCTAACCCTTATATTCCATCTAGAGATCAGGATTCTAGTTCATAGAATTGGAGAGATGGCCAGTCACTGGATCAAAGAAGCTTTAAAATAGAAAGAATGAAAGAGAGAGTATTGCAAAATCAAGAAAGAGCAGATGACGCTCCAAAAGGCTTGTCAAAGGTTGTAAGCTTCCACAAAACATCCATTCAGAACTTAGACAATTGACTAGTGACATAGTTGCCAACCCAAAGGGCAATAGGGGAGTCTAAAATGCTCATTGTATGACCATTATTACCCGAAGTGGCAAAGTATTGAGTCTTTATGATGATAAGGTTGATAATGGTAAGGTTGTTGATAAAATTAAGGTTGAGCATGGTGTTAGTCTTGACACAGAGGACATTGTAGAGATATCAAGAGAGAAGGAAAAGGTGGAGAAAGAGGTAGTAAAGGTTTACAAACTGTTGCCTCTAATTCCAAAACTCTTTCTCCATTTCCATAATGGTTGGTAAAAAAGATCTTAGATGCCCAGATTGAGAAGCACATTGCAAGGTTGAAAGAAGCAACGTTGAGGAGTCCATTCACAGGTGCACTCAAGGAGATGCCAGATTTTGCTAAGTACCTCAAAGAGATACTCACAAAGAAGAGGGATGAAAAAGATGAGGTGATCCCTATCACTCAAAGAGTTACTGCAATCATTTCAGGCAATAGGATGGAGAAAGAGGGAGACCCTGGAGCTTTCACAATCCAATGCACCGTTGGCCATTATGACTATGTTAGAGCTCTATGTGATAATGAGGCTATCATAAGTCTAATGTTGCTTTCCATCTACAAGAGATATGGAATTAGCATGTTGAGATCCACCAATATACAGTTGTAAATGGCGGACAAAACTATCAAGATACCTGTGGGTATTATTGAGGATGTTTTTGTCAAAGTTGGAAAGTTCAACCTGCCAGTAGATTTTGTGATCCTGGAATGTACTATTGAATTTGAGATTATCATTATCTTGAGGCACCCATTCCTTTCCTTAGGGCATGGACTCAAAAAAGCATAAGGGAAAATTTTGGATAAATGATGATGAGGTGACTTTTTCGGCTAGAAGAGGGTATAAGATGCCTAAGGGTTATGAGAATATCTTAGTGATTGATGATCCCAAGGGTGGAATAGATTCAGGAGCTACAAGCCATAGATTGGAACCCAAGCACTCAAAGTTCAAAGGCAAAAATGTAGAGCAAAAACTCGGTGGTGTTATGATGTGCTGTGGGTCTACAACACTTTCGACGCTTAAAATTGAGGAAATAAGTACGAACTTAGGTATGTCTATACAAATATGATGCACTTTTATTTTGTTTTCAGGAAAACTAGGTGATGGAGTTGAAATGTACAAAAACAATGAAAAAATATAGAAAAAAGGCTAATTATGGACCTCAATACGAGCCGTACCATCCTGGTACAAGCCATACTTAGAATCGTGGAAAAGTCCAGAAGATGTGCTGAACCAAAGAGCCAAAGTAGTACTCTTAGTATGAGCCGTACCATCCCGGTATAAGCCGTACCAAGGTAGTCGTGATAAAGTTCAAAAAGAAGTGCACTGAGTCATTCTCCTGGTATGGGTAGCAACCGCGAGTCATGTAATCTACCTACGATGCGTACCAAGGAGCTGTGGTGAACTTCAAAAGAATTGAAGAAAGGAAAAACTCAAGGTACTAAATATATTCATGAGTCGTAGGATGAAGGTACGAGCCATACCAAGTCACTCATGGAAATAATCAAGGATGCCAGAAGTTTCAGGTTTACACCACAACAAGATAGTACGACTCGCAGGTTTATGGTACGAGTCATACAGCTTCCAATACTTAGTCAAAATCAGAAGAGCCAGCTAACGTATGAGTGAAGGTATGACCCGTACAATCATGGTACGAGTCGTAGGTGAAGTCGGCAACAGTGTAAGCAGTTTCCCTGTCAATTTAGGAAAAGTTTCTAATTATTTATATAAATAGTTTTCTAGGTTATTTTTGTTAGGGGAGGAACATAATTCGAATATTGAGAGAGGCTGTTGACTTTTGTGATTATTGAGAGCAACTTTTGGGAGATTTCTTATTTTGATTCTTCAATTATTCTCAAATTGTTCTTCATTAATTCTTGCAATAATCAAGTGGGTTTTCTTCTAATTATCTTTGTAAGTTCTAAATTATGTGTTTGTTGATGAATGCGTATAATTCTTTTACAACCTTGAGAGGCTAAAACCTCCACAACTAGAGTTATGAGAATCATGGTGAATTAACAAACTAGGGTTTGCAAAAAGTTATTCTTAACCAATGCTAATGTTTGTACTGTATTATCTTCATCTTTAATGTTTATTAATGGAGAGCAACATTAGGACTTGCCTGAATTCTTTACTTGCTTGAATCTAGAGAAGCAGAGATTAGGAAAAGAAAATTACAACAACGCCTTGAATTTTATGGTTCATTGTATGACTTGAGCTGTGGTCGTATGATAGTTATTTTGGAACAAATTGATAACAATTGAAGTGAAATCATTCATGAGACCTAATCCGGTGGTTGGGTATAGTTATTTAATAGGGATGAACCAGTCATTTGGATAAACCCTAGTTATCAGTTCTACAAGTAAGCATTGAAAAAGATCATGAGTATAAAGTCGGAAGTAGTTATGAATCCATTGGGACACTTCCCTAGTTATTTGCATTAACTTGGTAAACAACAATTAAATCTCAACATTGTTACGTATTTTCTTTTATAAAACCCCCCTTTTTAGGAAATAACAGACTTAAAATCTTAAATACTAGCATTATTATTTATCCTGAGCTTATTCCCTGTGGGATCGACCCCAACCTAGTTGGGTTCTTTATTGACAACGTCCGTATTATACTTTTACAGGAGTGTGAATTTGAGCATTATCAAAAAGTGGCACCGTTGCCGGGGAATATGGCTTAAGATTAGAGTAAATGCTTGTGCTTATCTTTTAATTGTTATTTTCCTAGTTTTCATTTTTCATTTGTTTTTGTTTTTGTTCTATTCAGGATACATCAGGGACACTTTAACTCTAGATCCAAGATGGAGGACAATGGGCCGCCAGTGCCTATGGTGGCACGACTGAATATTGAGACACTGGCGACAGTCTTAATGAATTATGAGGGGAATGATGTGCAGGGATATACAGAGATGGTCAATGCCTTGGAGGGAATGGGGTTCTACAATTTTAGGCAAAAGAAGTTGGACCTTGACTTAAAGAACAAGGCGACCCCTCCAACAAAACCATCAGTTGAGATATCGCCAGTCCTAAAACTTAAAGCTCTAACCCCATATTTGAAATATGCCTTTCTAGGAGAGAACAACACCTTGCCAGTGATCATAGAAGAAGAACTTGAAGAATGGCAAATGGAGGCCTTGACCTCAGTATTAAGAAGACACAAAAAGGCAATTGGGTGGACTATTGCTGACATCAGTGGTATTCCCCCAGGCATTTGCACCCACAAAATTCAGCTTGAGTCAAACAATGTACCTAGCATAGAGCATCAGAGACGACTACCCACCGATGTAAGAGATGGTAAAGAAAGAGATTATAAAATGGCTCAATGCTAGTGTAGTTTACCCTATTGCTGATAGTAAGTGAGTGAGCGCGACACAGTGTGTCCCAAAGAAAGAAGGGATCACGGTCGTGCCAAAAGAATGGAATGATCTGATACCAACAAGGCCAATTATAGGTTGGCAGGTTTGCATGGACTACCGGAAGATTAATCATTGGACCCAGAAGGACCACTTCCCGATGCCTTTCATGGATCAAATGCTTGACGGATTGACAGGTAGAGGATGGTACTGCTTTATTGATGGTTACTCAGGGTATAATCATATCGTTATAGCCCCAGAGGACCAAGAGAAAACCACCTTCACTTGCCTCTATGGAACTTTTTCCTTTAGGAGGATGCCATTTGGGTTGTGCAACGCACCAACCACATTCCAACATTGTATGATGTCAATTTTTTCAGATATGGCAGAGGACACCATCAAAGTATTTATGGATGACTTCTCAATTGTGGGTGATTCATTTGAAGATTGCTTGGAGCACCTAAATAAAGTGTTGAACAGATGTGAAGAAACTAAATCTGGTCCTCAATTAGGAGAAATGTCATTTCATGGTCAAAGAGAGAATTGTGCTGGGCCATAGAATTTTCGGAAAAGGTATAGAGGTGGACAAGGCGAAAATTAAGGTAATAGCAGGATTTCCCCCACCTATTTCTATCAAAGGTGTCAGGAGTTTTTTGGGGCACGCAGGATTCTACAGGAGGTTCATCAAGGACTTCTCAAAAATTGCATAACCATTATGCAAACTACTTGAGAAGGAGGTGAAGTTTGTGTTTGATGAGGTGTGTTTGAAAGCTTTTGAATGCTTCAAGGAAAGGCTCACCTCAACTCCTATTATCATAGCTCCGGATTGGTCTTTCCCGTTTGAGGTAATATGTGATGCTAGCGGGGTAGCCCTTGGTGCTGTCTTGGGTCAGCAAAAAGTAAAAATATTTCACCCAATTTATTACGCCAGTAAGACACTCAATACAGCTCAAAAGAATTACACAGTGACAGAACAGAAGCTGCTAGCAGTAGTCTTTTCATTCAAAAAGTTTTGCTCGGCACTAAGGTAATTGTCCACACAGACCATGCATTATTGTGGTATCTAATGTCTAAGAAGGATGCTAAACCGAGGCTAATCCGATAGGTATTTCTTTTACAAGTATTTTAGTTTAAGGTAATAGACCGGAATGGTATTGGGAATCAGGTGGCTGACCACTTATCTAAATTGAAGGCAAAGACAAGAATAAAAGATGAGATGGACATTGATGATGCCTTTCCGGATGAACAGGTGTTGGTTGCATCTTAGGATTTGATCCCATGGTTTGCTGGCTATGAAAATTATTTGGTGAGTGATATGATCCCAGCAGATTTAACTTTATAACAAAGGAATAAGTTTTTATTTGACGCTCAGAGGTTCTATTGGGATGAGCCTTATTTGTTTTGTATTTGTTCGGATGGATTAATCCGGAGGTGTGTGCCAGAGGTTGAGATGCTGGGCATACTTAAGGTATGCCACTCATCTCCAGTTGGGGATCATCATAGTGGCATTCGAACCGTACACAAAATTTGGCAGTGTGGTTACTATTGGCTCATAATCCACCAGGATGCATACAATTTTTCCAAAGCCTGTGATTAATGCCAAAGACAAGGCGGCATCACTCACAAGCATGAGCTACCATTGACTCCAATTTTGGAAGTAGAATTGTTCAATATATAGGGTGTTGATTTCATAGGTCCATTTGTGAGCTCCTATGGAATGAAGTATATCTTGGTGGCGGTTGATTATGTTTCAAAATGGGTGGAAGCAATTGCACTCCCTAACAATGAAGGGAAAAGTGTTACAACATTTCTGCAGAAGCACATATTTTCAAGATTCGATACTCCAGAGCCATCATCAGCGACGGTAGTTCACACTTTTGTAATTATCTCTTTAGAACTCTTCTTGAGAAATACGGTGTGAAATATTATATGGCAACACCTTACCATCCTCAGTCAAGTGGACAAGTGGAAGTTTCCAACAGGGAGATCAAGACGATTTTGGCTAAAACAATGAACACTAACCGGGTACATGGGTTTTACATGGGAAATGCCGAGGAGGTATGAACAATCAAATCAGTGTATCTTGATGAGGCTTGAGTAGACAAAGGAGTGACATCGTGCCGCGACATTAAATCAGGAGCTGCATAGGAGGCAATCCATGAATGGCCGGTGAAGTCTAAATAGTTGACTGGAGCGCTTAGAGAGCCACAAGTATGTCCCTTTTTTCTTACATTTTATGCTTCGGGGATGAAACATGCTTTTGAAAAAGGTGGGGGTGTACTTATATTTTTTGGGGTTTTGACTTTTGTCTGAGGGTTTCTGTTGCCGTGTTTCTTTTCCCTCGGACATGCTATCTAGTTGAATCAGTATGTTTAGGATTTTGTTTTGTGTTTTGTTTCGCTAGAAGTAGTTAGAAGTACTTTGCAACCAATAAATGCACATGTTTTAAAATGTTGAAAAAATGACCCTGTTTGAAAATTTTTGCTCGTCTAGCTGTGTATGTTAACTGCAATGCATGATTTCTGTGGATCTTTTTATGGAATTTATTCTATTAGCATGTGTAATTATAGCTTAGCTATGCATGAATTGGATAGGTAGAATTAATGAAAAATTGTACCATGAGTGAGTGAGGATTTATACTCAGTTTAATACTGTGTTGAGGATCTAGAACTTGCCCGGTTGGTCTCTACATAGGTTATAGGATAGTTGGTTAGAACAGGATCATATATTGTTTTTGATTTTAGCCACTTTAGCTTAAATGACCCAACCAAATAAAAATGAATTCCTTGATCCCGACTTTGAGCCTAAAATGGACCATTTTTCTTTGATTGGGAATTCACCTTTCACATTGTTTATAATGAACCTGTTTGGCCTTGGTCCCTCCTTGGACATTGTGAACCTTGACTCAGGAAAAATGCCTAAGTTGAGGGCTTCTATAGTAGGGATGTGTAAACTGTGAGGAGGTGGAGAAGAAAGAAAAGTAAATCAAAGAAAAAGTGGGGTGTGGTGTGAAAAGAAAAATGAATAAAATAAGTGCTAAAATGCAAAGGAAAAAAAAAGAAGAAAAAGAAATGAAAAAACAGATGAGAAAAATACACCACACTCACACATTGCATTTGAAAAGGGAGAAAAAGGGGAGAAAAAGGGAGGAAAAACGGAAAAAGTTAAAAAAGTGTATAAAGTGAAAGTGAAGCCAAGTACATAGTTCCAAGGAGGGTTTAATCATTGAATTTCATATTTACCATACCCAGCTCGAAGCCTACATTACAAGCCGAATAAAGTCCTAGAGTGATCCTAGCCTAACTGTCCTATAAGCTACAGTAGAGAAAATAAGGGCAAGCCTATGGTATCCGATGTGTAGTATTAGGAATTTCATTGTGAGAGTGAGAGTCTTACTTTCTTAGTCCCAAGTTTCATATTTCTATATATCTGTGAGTTTTAGGGGCTTCATTTACTGTGAGGGTACTTGGTTTGTATTATATTCTGCAATTATCTGTGTGAGTAGCACTAGTGATAGCTTGATTCTCTGCTGATAGTTAGATGTCATATCTTGATCCCTGTATATTTTGAGTTATAGTTGCATGAGTGCATAACTGACTTGGTTTGAATGAAATAGGGGGATCAAAAGCTGATTGTGGTTTCTGTGCATATTTTTGTTATATTGGCTGTAGGTCTTCTAGTTTACCTTCTAGTTAAGCATCATTTTATAATTTTGTTTTGTTTTCCTGAGGACATGCAAAAGTATTAAGTTGAGGGTGTTGATGTGCTGTGGGTCTACAACACTTTCGACACTTAAAATTAAGAAAATAAGCATGGACTTAGGTATGTTTATACAAATATGATGTACTTTTACTTTGTTTTCATAAAAATTAGGTGTTGGAGTTGAAATGTGCAAAAGCAATGAAAAAACGCAGAAAAAGGGCTAATTACGGACCTCAGTATGAGCTGTACCATCTTGGTATGAGTTGTACTGAAAATTGTGAAAAAGTCCAGAAGATGTGTTATACCAAAGAGCCAAAGTACGGCTCCTGGTATGAGCCGTACCAAGGTAGTCGTGATAAAGTTTAGAAAAAAGTGCACTGAGTCACTCATAGGTAGCAACCACGAGTTGTTTTATCTACCTATGAACCATACCAAGGAGTTGTGGTGAACTTCAGAAATATTGAAGAAAGGCAGAACTCAAGGTACAACAAAAAGTCACGAGTCATAGGATGAAGGTATGAGCAGTACCAAGTCACTCGTGGAAATAATAAGAGGATTCCATAAGTTTCAGGTTCAAACCACGACAAGACAGTACAACTCGTAGGTTTTTGGTACGAGCCGTACCAGCTTCCAACACTTAGTCAAAAAATCAGAAGGGCCAGCCAACATACGAGTGAAGGTACGACTTGTACAATCATGGTACGGGTCGTAGGTACAGGCCGTAAGTGAAGTCGACAACAATTTAAGCAGTTTCCCAGTCAATTTAAGAAAAGTTTCTAATTATTTATATAAATACTTTTCTAGGTTAATAGAATTCTACTGTTGAGAGAGGTTGTTGTCTTTTGGGATTATTGAGAGCAATTTTTGGGAGATTTCTTATTTTGATTCTTCTATTGTTCTCAAATTGTTCTTCATTAATTCTTGCAATAATCAAGTGGATTTTCTTCCAATAATCTTTGTAAGTTCTAAATTATGTGTTTGTTGATGAATGTGTATAATTCTCTTACAACCATGAGAGGATAAAACATCCACAACTAGGATTGTGGGAACCATGGTGAATTAACAAACTAGGGTTTGCACAAAATGATTCTTAACCAATGGTAATGCTTGTATTGTATTCTCTTCATCTTTAATGTTTCTTAATGGAGAGCAACATTAGGACTTGCCTGAATTCTTTACTTGCTTGAATCTAGAGAAGTAGAGATTAGGAAAAGAGAATTACAACAAAGCCTTGAACTTTATGGTTCATTATATGACTTGAGCTGTGATTGCAGGATAGTTAATTTGGCACAAATTGATAACGGTTGCAGTGAAATCACTCATGAGACCTAATATGGTGATTGAGTATAGTTATCCAATAGGAACAAACCAGTCATTTGGATAAACCCTAGTTATCAGTTCAACAAGTAAGCATTGAGAAAGATTACGAGTGTAAAACCCCAAATAGTTATGAATCCATTGGAGACACTTCTCTAGTTATTTGCATTAACTTTATAAATAATCATCAAATCTCAATATTGTTATGTATTTTCTTTTATAAAACCCCCCTCTTTAGGAAATAACAGACTTAAAAGCTTAAATACTAGTATTATTCTATATCTTAAGTTTATTCCCTGTGGGATCGATCCCAACCTAGTTAGTTTCTTTTTTGACAATGTCTGCATCATACTTTTACAGGAGTGTGAATTTGAGCGTTATCATGTTACCAAAGAAAAGAGGGTGAAGAAGATCTATATTCGGAGCAATTCATCCATTGCTTGACCTATGACAGGTATTTTTATCGTGTCGCGATGTTAAATCAAGTGCTTATTGGGAGGAAACCTAAAGGATTGTACACATATGTAGTGTCTACATCATCCTGCAATATTAAATCAAGCACTTCTTGGAAGGTAACCCAAGTTTTATACTAACGGGTGATTGTGAGTGCAGGTTTGACACTTAGAAACAATTGGTAAGGATTGGCAAAAAATAAAGAAAAAAGGGAAGAAACCTTCAACTTATGAGCCGCAAATGAATTTATGATTCATAGGTGGTGTCATAGGTTGAAAGCCAGGTGACAATTCTTTGTGTTAATTTATGGCTCAACATAGACTATATTTTGTTTTTATGGTTCGTAGATGTGTCCGTGGATCTAATTAAATGAAATTGGGTTATTTCTTTGTCAAGGTTCATTTATGACATTATTTATGGGTCATATAATTGATTTACGGCCGTAAGTGGGTGTATTTGACCCAACCCAATTTACCCATGGCTAATTTTAAAAGTGTATGTTTTCCTTTTTGCTCGATTTTTACTTCTTCTTCCCCGCCCATTCTCCTCCATTGTTGCAAGCTTTGTTCTAAAAAATCACACTCACTTTACTCTCTTTGCCCACATACATGCTCCATCATGTACACACATAAGAAATCATCCAACCTTAGCAGCTAGCATTAAGAAATTGAAGAAAAGGATCCCACTTCGCACACACTTCACAGATTCAACATTGGCTATCTCTAGGTATAATTTTTCATCATTGTGCTTGTTTGATTTCTCTTTAACTATAGGTGAATGATACTTCTGATTGAACACGATTTTGGGTGGGAGAACTAAGGATTTGATTTAATCGTATAGAATTGCTCACTGTGGAACTGATGAATTCATGAACCTATGAATCATAAATTCAATTTACGGTCTATAGATGACTTCGTACACCTTTTATATTGCTTAAAAAGTGATAAAATTTGGCTAAGTGTGAATATTCCCCGTAGTTGAACCTACAAGATGTAATTTGGATCTACAAATTGCAAGTTGGGTCATAAGTTGAGACCAAGTTTTTTGGTTCTCTAAAGTTGACTTACCAATCAAAAGACAGTCTGTAGATTTGATTTATGGATCATATCTGTGCATAAACCCCCGTAACTGCTTTAGCAACGTGAATGGATATACGGATCGTATTTTTGATTTACGATCCATAACTGGCAAATCAAGTGCACCTGTGCACTATTTGAGTTCTAAATGTTTTTTAAGTGTTTATCACACTTATAACTGATGTTTGATGAAGTTTTTGTAAAATATGGCACCAAAACAAGTTGTGAGGGGTGGAAAGGCCAATCCTCAAAGCTGTCCCAATTAGTGGATCAATGTACGGATTCTGATGAAGAGTACCAAGTTCCACAAACTCGGGCCGCCAATATTCTCAAGCTGGCCTTGTCACTTGCCACATCTGCTAGAGTGGGCTCTACATCCACTCTTTCTCACACCTCACAATCTAGTGGCTTAGAAAAAGATAGTTCATCAGCCTCCCAGTCTCAATAGAGGACTCTCACTCATGTTGGGGCCAACCAAGTCCTTCATCTCCAATAGAGTCTTCCTCTAAGGACTTAGGCAGCCGATCAATTAGTTCCAGTGGGAGCAGGCGATTAAGCACAAATAGTGCTCCTCAGATCAATCAAGTAGAGCAAAGAAGGAAGATATATGAGGACATAACCCTAGTTATATAGGCTATGAAGGGATCTTTAGAGAAATATCAAGAGGTCCACCACATCATAAATGGCAAGCCTTGAAGAAGTGTCACAGAAGAGAGGACGGTCAGTATTAATGGGCTAGATCAATACCCAAAAATTCTTGAGCAGCTCCAGTTCCAGAAGTGGGACTTCCTAACTAGATCTCCAGGAAAATACTGTCAAACACTTTTTTGGGATTTCTTTGTGGCATATGGGGCCATCCTTGAGGCAGCCAGGAGAGGGCCGAAGTCACAGCTAGAAGCCCTAGAGAATGTGCCAGTCAGTGGAGTACTGGTTGATATCATCCTTGAGGCAATGAATCAATATTACATGGATGATGATTATATCCCGACGGACACAACGTCCAATGATGAGAAGGCCAGGGATAAAGAAAACACAAGGTCATGAATGACACCTATTATAGTCGGGAAAACCTAGTGTGGCTCACCATCCCAATTGCTCCTTTTTACAAAAGGGACCTCAAATTGTAGGCGAAGTTTTGATGGAGTGTTATGATCAACTGCATCTGCCTAACTAAAAGCGACAACACTCTCACTCCAGGAAGAGCGGTGGTCATAGCAGAAACATAGACAATAGGAGAGTGTATATTGGCCGGCTGTTGGCGAATGGGCTTAATAAAATGGCACTCTAGTGTGCCACATCACTCGCATGCCCTTGTCTCATCACAACTCGTTGTACCTGGGTTGGAGTCCCAACACTACCGAAGGAAGATAATATATTGATTCAAAACATGTAGTGGATATCACCAATATAGGGGATGAGACAAGTCTCATAGCCCATTGCTCCCTCAATTTCAACACTGACAGTCGATGCGGAGCCCGACACTGAAGGCATCCATTTTGAGGTTTCCCTAAGAGCTGCTGAGCATGGCACAAACATGCCACCACCTACTGATGCCTTAGCCACTCCAACTGAGTGACTCCCTCAAGTCGCTGGTCCTTCTCCTACTACTCCAACTCTAACACCTTATCGAACCACTATCACTTCATGAGCCTCAGTTGGAATATTTCTCCTCACTCAAAAGAATTTTGCAAATGCAGCAGTCAAAGTAGAGAGGGTGGATAAATAGGTGGCTTGCTTACTGAATAAGCTACCAATATTCGTGATTAGAGCCATAGAAACAACTTTAAAGCCCATGTGAGATGCATTGCTATCCTCCCAGCAAATCATGACATCCAAACTGACTCATCTGGAGTGAAACTTCAGTAGTTTAGAGATGGTTAACCTTATCAGAGCTAAATGAGACAAAGGCAGTAGTGCAAGAGCTGCAAGATCGAGGGATTTCAGTGGAGGTTACTAAGGTGGAGCAGTTAGCTATAAACATCGGAGTTTCCATAGTGAGCTTGTTATCCTTACCATCTGGAGACCTTACTCCTCCTCGTGCCCCAGGTAAAATGCAAATAGATGAGGAAGAGGGGGAAACTAATGAGAATGCTGTTGAGGAGGAGGATGATCCTGGCATTTTGGTAGAGAAGGTTGCTCAAATTCGGGTTGTCAAAAAGGAGTCACTAATGGTTAAAGGGTTCCGGCCTAACTTAGACAAAGAGGCTGGTACATCAGTAATGTTGAGCGTATTTATGCACTTATTTTTCATAGTTTGCCTATACTTAGCTATATTTTGAGAATAAATTAGGTGTGTTATCTTTGGTTTTATATGATATTTGTTAAAAAGAGCTAACACACATGATTAGATATTTGCAGGGATAAAACTGATGGAATTTGACTTATTTAAGGCTTAAAAGAGTAAGAGTTGCCAAGAAAAACTTAAAAAGAGCAAGTGTCATAGAATAACAGAGGATGGAATTACGCAAGCACATTTGTGTAAGGATCTGCACGATGTGCAGGCATAACCACGCAAGGAATGGTGTGATACGGTGCCACACTGGTGCAACTAGTGGAGCGACGCAGACCCTCTACTGCCAACTCAAAACCTACAAAGTCCAATTTCAGTCCAAGTAGGAACATATGCAAATTTATTCTACTTATATGCCTCTTAGGACGTTTTTCAGGGAGATAACTTAGTTACAAATTAGATACTAATTTATTCTTGACTATTCTTGCGGAGTTAATTGTTGTAATTGTGGAAAACATTATTCCATACAATTGTTGGGAGAAAAACATCAAGTTCTTGTGATTCTATTTAGCTTTCAAGATTTGTCAAACGATTTCATATTATTGTAAGCATTTAATTATCACTTCTTACAAATATTATGTGATTGTTTCTTCAAACATGAGTGGAAAATCTCTTTAGCTAGGGTTTGAAAATCATGATGGATTAACGGAAGTAGGCAAAATAAAGTAGTGATTCTTGAATGGTGAAATGAGTGGATTGTTATTCTCTTCATTTTATTGAGTTTTAGCAGTTGCAAACATTGAAATGTGCATGTATCATCAACGTGCTCGATCAAAGAGGTTGAAGTTAGAAAAAGAGAATAACAATGGAAATTTTAGGCTATCAACCTTTATCTAATTAACGTGAGCTCTAATCGAGGATGGTTAATCCAAGACATAAGATGAAGGAAAAATATACACACCTAATGTCTAAGAGGATTTAGAGTGAAATTCATCTATGTAGGTCGAGAGACTTTAGATGAACTTAATTGTCGGTCTTACACAAAATTCATCAGGATAGATCACTAATAAAATAAGCCTACTACTTTATGAAATTATGGGGAACACAGTCTCTTTTTCTTCTCATAAATTTGATAACAACAAAATCTCTACTTCAAAGTACTTTTTGTTTATTGTAACCCCCTTCTGAAATATTGACTACCAATTGATTTATTCACTATTAACATGTTAATTTTGACCTATTCCCTGCTGGAACGACCCCAACATAGTTGGCTACTATATTTGACAGAGATCGCTTTATACTTTAAAATGAGGTGTAATTTAGGCATGATCAAATTTTGAAACCCTTGCCTAAAAATGCAATTTAAAAATAGTTAATTGGTGTTTAAATCTTTCTCGTAGTCTTTATTTCGTGATTTATGTTTTTGTTTTTTTTTTCTTTTTGATTTATCATAGGTTAGCATGGCAAACCCTGTGGCACAACTTAACCTCCCACAAGAGGATATGACTGAGGCACAGCGAGCCGAAGCTGGGCGACTGGTGGAAGAAGCTCAACTAGCTGACACAGCTAGGAAAGCCGATGCAGCCAATTAGCTGCCGCCTTAGCAGCACAGAACAGAATAAACCCCCTCATCCTCATGGATGTAATGCTATACGAAATGTGCTCTTCAAGGGGGAGTACGATAGGAAGATATTGGTTACATTGGAGTCATTGTTCCACCCCCGGTACCAGCTAATGCCAAGTTTGATGTTACAAGTACAATGATGCAATTGTTGAGCATGAAAGGATTGTTCAATGGTTTGTCTGGTGAAGATCCAAACCAACAATTAATTAATTTACTAGGATCTGCAATGCATACAGACTGCCAGGGGTTACACAGGAGGCCATTAGACTCAGTTTATTTCCTTTCTCTCTGATAGGGGAAGCTACTCAGTGGTTGAATGAGCTTCCAGATGAGTCTATCACTACCTGGGCAGAGCTGACTGCAACTTTCTTAGAGAGGTTTATCCCACCCTAACGAATAATTCAATTGAGGGATGAAATCAACAATTTTATATAGTTATCAGGGGAAGCCTTACATGAGGTGTGTCTAAGATTTTAAAAGAAGTTAAAGCAGTGTCCTAATCACAAGCTTTCAGAGGAAGTTCTTTTGGAGGTATTTTATAGGTCATTAAGCACCGCCAATAAAGCTGTACCAGATGGGATAGCATAGGGGTCTATGATGTCCCGCACTTTTGCAGAAGCCAGTGAAATACTGGATAAAATGACAAAGACCAATAAGGCATGACACACTCGAGATTCTGAGGCCACTTGTCACGCCCCGAGTCTATACCCTAGATGAGACACGGTACTTGGAGTCACAAGTAACCCCAAGTCAACCCATGGTCTATCATAACACTGGTAATCTGAGTAAAAACATAGCAGAATATTCAAAGTGATAAAATAAAACATTTATGAAGAAGAACTAAATAATAAAGTTTTAATATACCTAAAACAAAACTAAAAATCTGAATCTATGTCTGTGTCTGAAAGCTATCTATCTAATGAGTTGCTGGGACAAGCCCCAGCTAACTCTAAGTCTGACTGAAAGAAAAAATCTGAAGAAAATAATCATCATCCTCGAAAGATAAGGACTCACCCATGGTACAGCTGAAAATCGCTGAATGCGATCTGCTAACGGTGCTGAGACTGAGAACCTGCAGCTGTATCATAAAATGATACATCATAAAAGGTATGCGTCAGTACTTTGAATGTACTGATTAAGTAGGAGAACCATAAAACGGAGAATAAAATGACTGAACTGTAAAGACATGCAATAGCCAACTGAATAGCTGAAACTCAATGAATTGCAATAATCTGAGATGGTCAAATATGACCCTATCTGATGGTTAAAGACATGCCTTAAATATGAGATACTGATGTGAAATACTGTACTGAACTGATCTGAACTGAGTAATCTGAAATTGTTCTGAACTAAGCAAATCTGAGACTGAACTGAACTGACTAGTCGGAGAGTCTATAACTGAAATTGTCATGATCCGAATAGAGGCCTGGATCGTAACACGGGACAAGGAGCCCCGAGAGACCCCAAGTCGACCCATGACATAAGAATACATGCAACTCAATCAAGAAACTGAATAATCAACAATACAATCTTATCGGAATTCTAACTTGAAATATAACATCAGAAAATGAAATCCATAGATGAATACATACATGTGTCTGAATAGCCTATAAACATGATGAGTTGATGGGATAAGACCCCAACTAACTCAACAAGCTGAAACTGAAATACATAAAGAAAAGCTAAGTAGTCTAGTCCTCGGAAGATGAGGACTCACTAACAAAGCAACGCCAACTCTGACAAGTTGACTAAGAGTGGGGCTGAAGCTGAGAGCCGGGTCCTGTATCATGAAATGATACAACATAGAAGTATGCGGTCAGTACGTGGAATGTACCGAGTATGCAAAGTAAGTAAAACCGCTAAAGTAAAGAAAAGCATTTAAAGACAATGCATCAAGTAAAATATAAATATTAAGAATCTAAGAGTAGGGCTTGCATGCATTCTTTCTGGAATCATGATCCTTTCATAACACGACATAACATAACTTCATAACATCATAACTGAATTGATTGACTCAAAGCTGAAATCTGACATTTATAAGTAAAAGTTGAACGTTGAGTCAAACCTTCTTTAGAATGTGCATTTACATAATCTCATAAGTAATGAATATGCATATCTGAAATCATGAGGAACAATGGGAGACTCATCTTTTAACCGACATACCACGATAGAGCTTACGTGGTCCCAATTATCACACTCAAGTGGGTAAAGCCGTCAAAAGCCTTGCCAGGGCTAGGAACGATACCATGATATTGATATCAAGTTGAAGGCCCATTCGGGCAAGGGAAGCTCACAAGCGAGGTCCCAAGTCATATAATAGTATAAATCTACATTGGCGCGTAGTTATGAGGCATAGAGTGATCGACCCTTAGCCTACTCGGTGATATACATTACTCCCAAAACATGCATATGCTCTACATCATTTTATAACGAAGCTCAACATCGTCTATCGACGAAGCTCAATACTCAAATGTATATCAAATGTGAAATCATGTATATGAGAAGATCTAACTCAAGACATACTACAAGTTGAAAACATAATTGGGAGCTTTCACACCAAAACCATGTGGTAAGCTATACATAGGAAAACTTTACCTCAAAACATACCACAAACTGAAATTATAATTGGGATTTTTCGCTCCAAAACAATGTGGTTAGCTTAATTTCAGAAAATCATCATTCATACTTAACATGTGGACACTGCTCAAAGCTTTATCATACATAGAAATACTCAATTTTGGTCGAAATCATAATTATAAACATGTGTAGCTTCAAATCATGCTTTTCATCATAATATCTCATCATCATCATATATATATATATTCATCACAAACCTCATCTTTCATGAACATCTCATCCATGGGCTTTTAATTCATAAAGCTTTAAATCATGATTTTAAATTTAAAACATTATAAAATTTTTCTATGCTTCATAATTTAGTAGTAGAATCATAATCAAATCATACCCATGTATAGAAATAGAAGATTCATGCATTTGGGTTAAAACCCCATAGATTAGAAATATAATTTCATACTTTAGAGAGGGATTGGGCATGGGTGTGAAAGAAATCACCCATTCATAACTTTACATACCTGATGGAGGCTGAATCTTACTCTCCTTTGAATGCCCCAAAAAAATTGCAGAAATTGAAGATCACTAGCTTGAGTATCCTCTCAAATCTCTTCTACTTTGCATGCATGGATGAAAAATGAATAATTTGAACTTAACCCCATAAAAGGCCACTATTCATACCCCAATAACGTCATAGTTTAGGCTTTAGGAACTTAGGAACTACGAAAAGACCCTTACTAACTTCACAGAAAATAGCTTCTAGGTGGCCCTAACGAGCAACCTGACAACTTGTGGCTAGAGGGATACGACTCGTGGTGTCATCCGTTATATTCACTACTTAGTGAACCTTCTGGGCTCGTTATGGGTCAACCAACGAATCATTATAAGTGACCATGATTCTTGGTCACCACTCGTGAATTACACTACTTTACTTTTCTTTTCCTTTCTTATTTCCCTCCCCATGGCTGACCTAACGACTCGTGGGGCTTGACCACGAGTCGTGGTCTCGCCCGTAGGGTCTCATATCTTCCAGTTCTTCTCACTGATCCCTGGGCCTTCCCCCATAAGTCACCTCACGACTCGTGGGATGCTCTCATGAGTCTTCCCACGACTCGTTCTGAGTCTGCTACAAAATTTTCAACTTTTTTCCATTTCATCTCCGAAGTCTGATCCTTGGCTTCCGGGGCATAACAATATGTCCCCCTTGGGAACATTCATCCTCGAATGTTGGAAAACACATAGAAAAGCAGAGATATGCAATCTCCATATTCAAATACTGATCATTTAAACTAAAACTGACGGAATGACTAACTCCAATTCAAAATACATAGCTGAACTGAACTCGTCAATCATACATACATTCACATACATAAAAGAAACTTGTGCACATGAACTGAACATGAAACTAAATAGAGTTTTAGGGCAAAACTGATACCTCAAGTCGGAACCGAGTCGGTAGAGAATAGATGTGAGTATTTAGCCATCATATCTGCTTCGGCTCCCACATAGCTCCTTCAATATGCTGATTTCTCCATAACACTTTAACTGAAGCTACTTTCTTGTTCCTTAGCCTTCGAACCTGACGGTCCAATATTTCCACCAGAACCTCTTCATACTTAAGGCTGTCTCTCACACCAACACTGTCCGCCGGGACAACTAAGGCTGGATCACCTAAACACTTCTTTAAAAGTGATACATGAAACACAGGATGCACAAAAGCTAATTCTGAAGGCAACTCCAACTCATATGCCACCTTGCCAACACGTTTCATTATCCGGTATGAGCCAATATAATGGGGACTAAGTTTCTCTTTCCTTCCAAATCGCATCACCCCCTTCATGGGAGACACTCTCAGAAATACCTAGTCATCGACCTTAAATTCTAATTCTCTTCTTCTCACATCCGCATAAGACTTTTGGCGACTCTGTGTAGTTTTCAACCTATCTCTAATCAACTGAGCCTTCTCCATTGCTTCATGAACCGAATCCCGCCCCACCAATGCTACCTCACCAACCTCAAACCACCCAATGGGCGATCTACATCTCCGCCCGTACAGAGACTCAGACGGTGCCATTTGGATACTGGAGTGATAGCTGTTATTGTAGGTAAACTTGATCAGGGGAAAGTGATCATACCAACTACCTTTGAAGTCCATCACACATGCTCTCAACATGTCTTCGAGAGTCTGAATTGTCTGTGTTGCTGGACCATCCATTTGCGGGTGAAATGCTGTGCTGAGCTTAATTTGTGTACCCAATTCCTTTTGAAACTACTTCCAAAACTGAGAGGTAAATTGAGTACCTCGGTCTGAAATGATGGATAAGGGCACTCCATGCAATCGGACCAAATCCCAGATATATAGTTTGGCATAATCCCCCGCCGAGTACGTGGTCTTAACCAGTAGAAAATGGGCAGCCTTGGTCAACCTGTCTACCACAACCCAAATGGAATCATATTGTCGACGAGTACGAGGCAAATCTGTGATAAAATTCATATTAATTTCTTCCCACTTCCATGTAGGAATGCTGATATCCTAAAGTACACCTCCCGGTCTCTGATGCTCAACCTTTATGCCACTCTACCAATAAATCTCCCATAAGTCACGATACATCTTGGTGGCACATGGATGGATAGACTACATGGATCCATGAGCCTCATTCAACATCCGTATCCTCAAATCATCCACGTACGGTACACACAAGTGACCCTGGTGCCGAAGCACACCATCTCCCCCTTGGGAGAAGACCTCCACCTTCTGACTTTGAACGACTTCCTTCAACTTTACCAAAATCGGGTCCTCATTTTGTCTTGCCTTCACATCAATCACCAAGGATGATTCTGATCCACTTTGAACAACAACACCGCCATCGTAGAGTCAAACAACCTAACTCCCAACCTTGCAAGTCGATGTACATCCTTCACCAGCTCCTTTTTCCCCTCATCCACATGAGCCATGCTCTCCATACAGAGTTTACTAAGCGCGTTCACTACCACATTAGCCTTACCCGGATGATAAAGAACACTCATATCGTAGCCCTTGAGTAGCTCCAACCACCTCCTTTGCGTAGATTTAGGTCTTTATGAGTTAACACATATTGTAAGCTCTTGTGGTCCATAAACACATCCACATGGACTCCATACAAGTAATGCCGCCATATCTTCAAGGTGAATACCACCGTGGCTAACTCAAGATCATGGGTTGGGTAATTCTTCTCATGGACTTTCAACTGTCTAGAGGCATATGCTATCAGTTTCCCATGCTGCATCAAAACACACCTGAATCCGATTCTCGAAACATCACAATACACCATGAATCCATCGGTACCCTCGGGTAGGGTCAACACCGATGCTGAGGTAAGTCAGGTCTTCAACTCTTGGAAACTCTTCTCACAAGCCTCCTACCATTGGAACTGTTCGTCGGTCTGGATGACTACACGCAAGTGCACGTGGTCGAACAAGTAGTAAAATGGCTCAAGTAAGCCAAGTATCGATCCCACAGGGACTGGAC
>JACEIK010011808.1:13319-30606 GCA_018107945.1 Datura stramonium | reverse complement strand
GGGTTTTATGAGCTTAATGTCTTAAATTCTTCCATGATTGTATGTTATCTTTGTTGGGTAGCTTGATTCTTGGTTGAATATGGTGATTTGAACTTGTGGGAATGACGTGGGTTGGTAAATTGAATTCTTGAATGTTGGTGAATAGATGTATTAATTATATAGATAGAAAGTACATGGTTATTGAATTCTTGAATGTGATAAATGCTTGAGTTAGTGCGATTCTTGATTAATTCATGTTGGATGGTAGTAAATTGCTTATTTTTTGTTTCTTGAATTGAATATTGTCACTCCATTACATTAATTACTTGAATTATGAATTGGAGGAGGAAAGTGAGAGGGATGACTTAGTTGAGGCATTCTTGAAAAAAGTTGAAGTTAGAGGAGAGTGGAAAAGAAAGAAAAAAATTCATGAACTTGGTGTAGTATGGAGTTAGTGAATTAAATTGAATTGTTGAGATTGTATGATGATGGGGGAAGTCTTGAGTACTCCATTTGTCAAATTCTCACAAGCATGCTAGCAAATTAAGTGTGGGGTGGATTTGCACCTTCAACACTCAATTAGTTAGCCATTTTGTTCATAAGCTAATTTTGTGAAGTTATTGATTTTTGCTTGTTAGGTACCGTGGCATCAAAAGGAAAGGAGGTGGTTGTTGCAGATCCCGGTGTCAACAGGACTAGAAAAGGAAAAACTGGGTCTAGTTCTTCGACTTCCAAAGCCAGCCCCGCTAGGAGATTTGGAGCAAAAGAGGTAGAGCCTCATGGGCTTACTTGATTCAACACTAAAAAAAAGCCAAGTATGCACCTGAGAATTGGAAGATGAGGGACGCTAGGCACTTGAATTCCCAACCATTAGGGAAAAGATACGTGAGTTGGGATGGTTATATCTTCAACGAGCCGGAAAGGTGCAACCTCACTTTGGTGAGGGAGCTCTATGCGAATTGGGGATACTTCATTCGGAGAGAGCATTAAGGTAAAGATTAGAGGTCAGGTGGTGCGATTCACAGCTAAAAGGTTCAATGCCTTCCTAGAGACACCTGCAGTAGACCCTTCAGTGTATTTCATCTTGTTTGAGAAGCCTCCATACAGAGACATCCATCACACTTTATATGGTGACTCCGCCCATTGGGCGAGGGATCACAATGGCACTCATTCCATATTGGCATTTGCATATTTGAATAGGGAGGCAAAGGTGGGATGAAATTGGTGTATGTTGTCTTTCTCCTTGGGACATATATGACAGAAGTGACTCGAGAGCAGATTGTCTTGCTACACATGCTGATGAAGGGAATACCAATAAACTTTGGTGTTGTGATTTGTGACAATATGAGAAGATCATGAGACAATTGTAGATGGAAATATTATCACGACAGTCTCTTCACCATGTTCTTGAGGGAGGCAGGTATTGAGGAGGAGGATGCAGACCTTGTCTTACCTTTGGCAGGACACCTAGCTAGAAAAGTGATGAACGTCACAAAGGTGAAAGAGACTGTTCCTTCCATAGGCCCTCTTATTACTATAGCTAATTGGCAAGCCCAGGATGAGAGTTGGAAGGGTCAAATGTTTGGGATGTTGGAAGTACAACTGAAGATAGGAGGTCGACCTTCCACTGCAGAGGAGATGACAACTTTAGAAGCACGGTACTTGCTCACGGAGAGTGCAATGTTGATGTGACATGTGGGCCTAGTTTTTGAGGCGTAGCTTGATGATAATGAGGCCAAAGTCCTTACTGATGGTGTTGATGACTTAGAAATGGATGAGGAGAGATGTTGGACATATTTTTATGCCTATTTTGCATATTTTTATCCATTTTTGATCATGTTTTGAGTTCATAATCCTTAATTTATGCATAAATTCGTGTATGTGTGTTTTTTGCGCTAACAAATGATTTGAGTTGATTTGAGTAGGAAACTGAGCAAAATGGGCTCAAAATGATGCAAAAAATGATGATTTGAGGATCTGACGGGTTTGGTGATATGGTTGGCGCCCCGCACCAAATCCCAAACTTCAGAGAAAAAAATCTCAATTTGGTTCTATGGCTGCGACGGCACGCCAGACCCTATATTGAGCTGAAGTTGTCGGAAATTTGACTAAGTCTGTGGCCAGATAGGAGGAGCGGCGCTCCAGGGTCTTTCCGGGGCTAAAAATACTAATTTTTAAGGCATGTCTTGAAGGGAGAAGCGTCATATGAAGGCTCATCTATAAATATAAGCCTTAGATTATATGTTACATAGTTTTGGACTTGTTTGAAGCAGTTTTACTCATTTTTATTTCGTAGTTTATTCATGAAAGCTTGTATGCCGTTTGGAAGGAAAAAGAGGTTCTATAACTAGGTTTTCTGCTCTTAACTTCGTATTTTTTCATGATGATGACTAATTTTTTATTTTTCCCCTTGTCTATGAGTGGATAAACTCATATTCTAGGGTTATAGCCATGGTGAATGGTTGATTGTTTGAAAGACTAAATAAACTTAGTTTTGATTCTTCTTTTATGATTGTTGGTATTTATTTGTGTTAATTTATTATTTATGAGATTGATCTCCTTGTATGTAATTTGTTGGCTTTCAATTGAACTTGGCAAAGGGAATCAAAAGGATTAAAAATAAATACAGAACGGGAATTCAATGACCCTTGAACCCATTGGTGATAGGATGGAAGTTATTGTTGAGGATAGGAATATACCCTTCAACCCCGTATAGTTGAGATACAAGTAGGCATAATCGTTGTTTCATTATTCTCCTGCGACCATAGGGATATAGGCGTTAGGGTTCATGAAATAGTTCTTTTATGCTAGGGATAGTGGCATGAAATGGCATAGTAACTTGCAACTAGCTACCGTAGGATGAATCATACTACTTTAATTATGTCTGAAAAACTCAACCTGAAACCAACCAAGTGTCATTTCCCTATTCTTTCATCATTATCGAAATACAATCAAGTTTGCATTCGTTTTAGTTAATTCTTACATTTGAAGTTTTAGTAGTTAAATTTTCCAAACCAATCTTCATTTTACTTGTGTTGTAGATTAGCGAAATCAAAGTACAACCTTATAAGGATTAAATTGACAAATCCTTGTGGGTACGATATCTGGACATAACAATCCTACATTACTTGATGACCACGTGCGCTTGGGCGACATCAAGTTTTTGGCGCCATTCCCAAGGACTTAAATATGTTTAATTATTTTTAGATTAGGAATTTATTCCGCTATTCTATATATATCGTATAGATTTTTATTTTTCTTTTTTGTTAGTATTATTTCACTCTTCTTAACATGACATCTTGGTATATAAATTAGTTGAATGTTGGGTATTGATATTTTGGTGATCCATGTTTTAATTGTGGAGGACCTCACTTGCTGCAACACTATCATACTTACAGTGTATGTGGTGGTCTAGATAGCCATTGGAGTAGTTGCCCACATTTTTATTCCCCTTCCCCAAGACCCTATTACGATCCTCCTGTTGTTTTTTATGATTACAGGAATAATGAAGAGGAGGAACATCATGATCAAATAAGCAATATGGAAAAACTGATCCTGGAGCATATGAAAGTAATGAGGGAGCAACTTACTGAATAGGTAGGAGCTTTAGAAAGGATAAGTGCCAAGCTCACAGAGATGATGGCTGAGACTACAACTTATAATGACTCGCAACTCATGGTATTAGCCAACACTCAAGAGGAACCTTATGTGGAAGGGAGAATAGAGGTTAGACAGGAGATAAACCAGTTGGCCTCAAGTATCCATAACCTGCAGGGTCTTTTGAAGGAAAAACTTGAGGCATCTGAGGTCCAACTCCAAAGTGTTACGGATACTAGCAATTGTATGGAACAAGAAGAAGAAGAAGAATCCCAAAAATTAGACTATTCGTTGATGGTTGATGTCACTGTTGAGGGGGTGGATAAAAGTGAGGATGTCAAGCATAATGCAATCTTTGATTTAGGGCATATTGGTCCTCATTCTAAATAATTTTGTCATTATGTTTGGTTGGCAACCTAGAAATAGAGTCTTCCAAGCCTATGGAGAAATGTATATATGAGGAACAATACTCCTATATTCTAAAATTTACTATGCCAAAGACACATTACTGCATCCCTCACTTAAGGGCCAAGAAGGGGAAGAGGCAATATCTATTACTTGGTCCCTTTATGTTTACACCACCTCCACTTGAGCATAACCAGAAATTGGAAAAGAAGCTACGGATGAAATTTATAAGCTCAAAGTGGAAGGAAAAATGGTGAAACTTGATGGCGTCGTGTCGTGACGTTAAATTAGACGCTGGTTGGAAGGAAATCCAATATGTAATAGTGTAGTTTTTATTATTTTTTATATAGTGTCAGTTTTCTTTTTTTTGTTTTTCTTTTGCAGAGAAGGGGTAGTCTGAGTACCCAGAATCAAGCTAAGGAGAATGGTCTTGAGCTTAAGTGTTACACCTCCAATTTTTTTTAATGATTATTTGATGTTTATATATCGTATTAAGGGAATTATGGGTTATATGTTGGCTGTAGGTGAGGAGGGAAACATGTACAAAGGGAAAGCGAAAAGTATGTGAATTTGTAAGTAAGGGTCAACTTTAAACAGATATATCTACAAATATATAATGATTTAGAAGTCCTATAACCTATCAAATAAAAGGTATTAGAGTCTAGTTTACAGTGCAGAAGACTACTTGTCAATCAAAGTTTGCAGTAAAACGTTAAGCTCGTTTGAAGAAAGCACTATCGGCAGGGAAAGTGCCATGGCGCGTGGGCACTGAGACAGGAAGGCAACAGGCGCGCGCGCGCGCGAGGGCACGCCGCACGCGGGCATCACCCAGCCCGCCTATATGAAGTAATTTTATGCTAAAAAGCTCATTTCTACTCTGTTTCACCTCATTGTTTTTTCAAAATTCACAGAATTAAAAGCCCTATCACATGGTGAAGAGATATCCTAGGTAAGAAACTTGTTAAACCCCAGGAACCCAAGGATCAGACCCAGGAGTCAAATGGGGAAAATCTGGAAAATGTTGCAGCAGTGGAGAACGAGTTGAGGTCCCCACGGGCATGGGAATGACTCATGGTCAGCTACCATGAGTCGTCAAGTCTCCCTTGGGGTGAGGTTAAGGGTTACCTTGGAGGTTTGACCAGTGTACATAACGGATGGGACCCCATGAGTCGTGGCTAGTCCTAACGACTCGTGAGGTGGGTCGTGAGAAATCCTGTAAAAATTTAATTAATAATGAGGCAGTGTACTTGACAAAAGGGTGTAACAAGTCATGGTAATTTGGGAAGAATCGTTAGGTCTCCCATTGTGAGCCCAATCGACCCGGTATCCAGTGTACTTGACGGGCAACGCGATGAGTCGTTGCCCGTCCTGACGAGTCGTCAGGTCACCCGTTAGGGTCTCCTGGCAGTTATTTTTTGTGAATTAGTAAGGGCCTTCTCGTAATTTCCTACACTCCTAAGACCTAAACTACGTTTTTTTGAGGTCGGAACGGGGTCTTTTAAGGGGAAATCATCCATGATAGACCTCATTTGATACTTTTAAGAGTAGAGAGGAAAGAGGAAAGTTATTCAAGTGTTCACCTTCAAGTTCTTCATGTTTCCATGTAGGGCTTTTCAAGGGAGTTAAGAATCAAGGAGTTCCAGGTATGTGGGGTTTTGATGGGTAGTTTAGTCCCTACCCATGCTCAAATTCTTCCCAAATTCTATGTTAAAAGGTATCAATTCTTGATAGGTCATAACCTGAATGCATGTTTCCTCAAAAATTGTTATGAACATGTTGTAGTATGTCTAAAATCATGGGTTTGAATTATTGGGCTGTTTTCACTTATTATATTCAATATTTGATGGTTTATATCCCTAAAAGCACATGTGCCCAAATCATGGGGTTTCAGTGAAATTCATGGTTATGGTGTTTTCTAAAGCATGATATGAACTTTTGAATTTTAAGAATGTTTTCTATTACTCATGTTGTTATGATCACGTTTTCCTTAAATTTAAGCATTTCAAGTATGATTGAAATTATAGGCAATGCCCACATGTTGCTTATGATTCATGAACTATGATTTTGGCCGAACAAAGGGCCCCATTTCCATGGCTAGTATCACAAATTCTCAAGAATATTATGATTATCACAATTTAACTAGCCATGCATGTCATGTATGAATTTTGTATGAGCACGTTGCATGTTTGTGGAGTAGTACTTAACACCGAGTAGGTTCGGGGCCTAGGTTACGCCCCGAATCTCAGAAATACGCTCCACCRTAGGTTATATTTGGGACCACCTAAGTGTCTATCCCCTATATCCTACGGGGTCTTCATGAGTGATATCACGCCTTTCATGGTTCATACCATTGGCAAGGTATAGATGGCCTCCCGACTAGGATTATAGGTCGGGCTCCATGTGTGCTCTTATGGGGTATGTCGGTTATAGAAATCTCCCATTGTTCCTCTTGGTTTTGATGCATGTATGATTGGGTTCTTTGGCTCAAACTATGTTTTATGAATTGTTTTCTCTCATGTTATGACTAAGATAGGTTTACGAATATTTTGGAAAATCTTGAGCCTTATGATATACTTATGATTTTAGTTTTTATGATCATGATGTCCCCACTCCTTTAACTTTCATGTTTTAAAGCACTTTATTGTATACCTTTCATACTCAGTATCTTTCATGTACTGACCCACATATTTTCAGGATCCGGTTCATTGGTTCAGCATTGTTCCTAGCTTGCGCTCAGCTTTGCTCTCAGTTCTCAGTGGTGAGTCCTCATGATTCGAGGGCTTCTTGTTCGGACATTAATTACCTTTTGTTTCCAAAATGTAGGGGTTTTTCGGGGTCTTGTCCCTTCAACCCGTCTATTATGTTTAGAGGCTTTCAGACTTATGTGTAATATTCATCCATTTATGTTTGGATCTTGTATTGTTGTTTGTTATACCTCTTTTTACGATTTTCAGCTAGTGCATGATTATTATGTTAAGCTTTCTGCCTTATGTGAATGAATTAGATATATGCTCATGACATGGGTTGACATGGAGTCTTTTGGGGCTCCTTATCCCGTGTCTATGATTTGGGTGTACTCTCGGGTTGTGACAAACATGGTATCAGAGCAATAGGTTCAGATGTGTCCTAGGGAGTCCGAACGCTGTGCTAGGTAGGGTCTTTTTGATGGGTGTGAAATGCGCCACACTTAAGACGAAGAGGCTACTAAACGTTTTAGGCAATATCCCCTTCTTTAATGATCTAGGTCGTGCGGTGAAAACCTCTCCATCCTTCTAACTCGGGCTATTAGCGATTGTAGAAAAAATTATGGCTCCCAAAAGAATGAATGAAAGGAGGAACAGAAATGATAAAGGCCACGAGGGTGGCCATGATAATGGGCATCAGCAAGCCCCACGTTTTCAGGATCCCCAGGCACTAGAGCTAGCTTCCTACGCCGAATTTCGGGCGACTATTCAAATATTGGCATAGGCCTTGATTGCTCCGGTCAACCAGTAGGATTTTGAGCATGTTCCACAGAACGGCAATGCAGCGGCAGCCTGGATCACAGACTTTCTAAGGATGAACCCTCCCGAGTTCACAGGGGCAAAGGTAGACGAGGATCCAAACTTGTTCATTGAAGGGATCTTGAAGGTCACTCAGGTTATGGAAGTGACGAATGAGGAGTGTGTTGATTTGGCCTCTTATCAGCTTAAGGAGGTCGCCTATATTTGGTTCAAGCAATTGAAGGACAACCGGGCAGCAGAAGCAGGCCCTATCAGCTGGGACGAGTTCCACATGGCCTTTCTCGATAGTTTTTTCCCTCGGGAGATGAGGGAATTGAAAGTAGCTGAGTTTGTTAATCTCAAACAGGGAAATATGACATTGTTAGAATATTCACTTGAGTTTACTCGCCTGTCAAAGTATGCCTATGAGCAAGTGATGGACCAGAGGGCGTGGGTGAGCAGATTCGTGCAGGGAGTAGCCGAGTATCTGGACAAGGACTGCAGAACAACCATGCTTCATCAGGATATGGACTACCCACGGATAGTCCTTTATGCCCAGCAGATGGAGGCAGCTCATATGAGGCAGAGAGAGAGGCTAAGAGGGCCAAAACTGATAGCTACAGGTCCTCCCAGTTGAGGCTAGGAGGCGGGCCTCACCAGCAGTCCCAGCACAAGTCTACTACACCAACAACATCTTCACCAGTACCCCATCCAGGCCACGAGATGAGTAGAGGAGTAGGGCCTCAGGTTCGAGGGGTCAAAATAGCATGCGCATAGAGCGCACATTCCCATCTTGTGCTAGTTGCGGTAAGAACCACCCAGGGAGGTGTTTTGTGGGCTCAGATGCCTGTTTCGGGTGTGGCAAACCCGGACACAGGCTCAGAAATTGCCCCACAGCCAGGTCAAGGGTGGTGGAGCTCGCACTCCAGTAGCTAGTTCAGCAGCCCAGTGGCACATCCTACTCAGAAGGGTACTTCAACTGGTCCAGCTAGCGGCCAATGCCAGAACCGATTTTATGCACTTGGCTCTCGATAGGAGCAGGAGACTTCTCCCGATGAGGTCACGGGTATGTTGCAAGTCTTTTATATTGATGTTTATGCTTTGCTAGATCCGGGAGTTACACTGTCTTTTGTGACAACTTACATTGCTGGTAACTTTCGGGTCCTTCCTGAAACTTTGTCAGAACCGTTTTCTGTGTCTACTCCGGTTGGGGACTCAGTCATAGTGACGCGGTTATATAGAGGTTTCCCCATTACTGTATCGCATAAGTTTACCTCTACAGACTTGGTAGAATTGGCTATGAATGATTTTCACATTATTTTGGGCATGGATTGGTTGTTTGCATGTTATGCTTTTGTTAACTATCGAACCCGAGCGGTGGAGTTCCCGTTTCTTGGTGAAGAAATTTTAGAATGGAGGGGTATCTCAGCAGTCCCTGTAGGTCTCTTTATCTCCTATCTCAAGGCCAAGAAAATGATTTCCAAGGGTTGTATTTACTATTTGGTTAGGGTTAAGGATGTCATGTCCGATTCCTCGACCATTCAATTAGTCCCTGTGGTATGTGAATATCCTGAGGTATTTCCAGATGAACTACTAAGTGCTCCTCCCGAGAGGGAGATTTATTTTGAGATTGATCATTTATCCGACACACAACCCATATCAATTCCTCCCTATCGAATGGCCCCAACTGAGCTAAAAGAGTTAAAGGAGCAGTTGAAGGATTTGCTGGATAAGGGTTTCATTAGACCAAGTAAATCCCCATAGGGTTCCCCAGTGTTTTTTGTCAGGAAGAAAGATGGTTCTCTCCAGATGTGTATTGACTATAGGCAGTTGAACAAGGTCACCGTCAAGAATAGGTACCATTTACCCAGGATTGATGACCTATTCGACCAGCCTCAGGGTGCCAAATATTTCTCCAAGATAGACCTTAGGTTCAAGTATCACCAGCTTAGGGTTCGGGAGAGCAGCATCTCGAAGACTGCTTTTAGGACCTAGTATGGCCATTATGAATTTGTTGTTATGTCTTTTGGACTAACCACTACCCCTGCAACTTTTATAGATCTGATGAACAGGGTATTCAAGGAATATTTGGACATGTTCGTAATAGTGTTCATTGATGACATATTAATATTCTCCAGGAGCGAGGAGGAACATGATGCACACCTGAGGGTAGCACTCCAGACCCTCAAGGATAACCAGCTATACGCCAAGTTCAGCAAATGTGAGTTCTGGCTTAATTCCGTTGCATTCTTGGGACATGTAGTGTGAAGCGAAGGTATAAGGGTGGACTCCCAGAAAATAGAGGCGGGAAAGAATTGACCCAGACCAGTAAACCCTTCGGAGATTAGGAGCTTTTTGGGCTTAGTGGGTTACTATCAGAGATTCGTAGAAGGGTTCTCATCCCTTGCAGCCCCACTGAACAGATTGACTCAGAAAAAGGTGAAGTTCCAATGGTCAGAGGCTTGTGAGAAGAGCTTCTAGGAATTGAAGTTCAGACTCACTTCAGCACCAGTGTTGACTTTATCGGAGGGCTCTGATGGTTTTTTTGTATACTGTGATGCTTCGAGAGTCAGACTAGGATGTTTATTGATGTAGCACGGGAAGGTCGTAGCATATGCTTCCAGACAGCTGAAAATTCATGAGAAGAATTACCCAACCCATGATCTTGAGTTGGCCGCGGTGGTGTTTTCTTTGAAGATGTGACAACACTATTTGTATGGGGGTTCATATGGATGTATTCACTAACCACAAAAGCTTACAATACATGTTCATGCAGAAGGATCCTCAATCTTCAGCAATGAAGGTGGTTGGAGCTACTTAAGGACTATGACATAAGTGTCCTTTACCACTCGGAAAAGTCCAACGTGGTAGTGGATGCCCTTAGTAGACTCTTTATGGAGAGTGTGTCACATGTGAGTGAAGACAAGAGGGAGCTGGTGAAGGAGGTGCATCGACTTGCACGGTTGGGAGTTAGATTAGTTGGTTCGACTGATGGTGGAGTAGTAGTCCAGGATGGGTCAGAATCGTCCTTGGTAGCGGAGGTGAAGGCTAAACAACATAAAGATCCAACATTGGTAAAGTTGAAAGAAGCTGTTCAAAGTCAGAAAGTAGAAGTCTTCTCCAAAGGGGGAGATTGTGTGCTTTGGTACCAGGGTCGCTTATGTGTTCCGAACGTGGGGGATTTGAGAAGTCGGATGTTACATGAGGCTCACGGATCCAAATATTCTATCCATCCAGGTGCAACCAAAATGTATCATGCATTGCATGAAATCTACTGGTGAAATGGCATGAAGAGGGATATTACGAAATTCGTAGCCAAGTGCCCGAATTGCCAGCAAGTAAAAGTCGAGCATTAGAGACTGGGGGGTGTACTCCAAGATATCAGCATTCCTACTTGGAAGTGGGAATAAATCAATATGGACTTTGTAAGCGGTTTACCCAGCACTCATAGGCAGTATGACTCCATTTGGGTTGTGGTCGACAGGTTGACCAAGGCTGCTCATTTCTTACCGGTCAAAACCACCGATTCAGTAAAAGATTATGCATGGAGTGCGCTTTTCAATTATATTGAATAGAGGCACCCAATTCACCTCTCAATTCTGGAGATCTTTTCAGAAGGGACTTGGTACCCAGGTCAAACTCAGCACGACATTTCATCCCCAAACAGATGGTCAGGTAGAGCGGACTATATTGACTCTTGAGGACATGTTGAGAGATTGTGTTATTAACTTCAAGGGCAGTTGTGACAAGCATTTACCTCTTATTGAGTTTGCCTACAACAACAGTTACCACTCTAGCATCCAAATGGCACTGTTCGAGGCTCTCTACGGGCGAAGGTGTAGATCGCCCATTGGTTGGTTTGAAGTCGGTGAGGCTTTGTTAGTGGGTCCAGATTCAGTCCATAAGGCTATGGAGAAAGTTCAGTTAATAAGAGGAAGACTGGTAATGGCTCAAAGTAACCAAAAGTCTTATGCGGATGTAAGGAGAAGAGAGCTTCAGTTCGAGGTCGATGATTTGGTATTTCTGAAGGTATCTCGCATGAAGGAAGTAATGAGATTCAGAAAGAAAGGGAAACTTAGACCCCTCTATATTGGCCCATACCAGATTATGAGATGTCTGGGTAAAGTAGCCTATGAGTTAGAGTTAGCTGTAGTTCATCCCATATTTCACGTATTGCTCTTGAAAAAGTTCTTGGGAGATCTATCTCTAGTGGTTCCGGTGGAAAGTGTAGGTGTGAAGGATAGCCTCAGTTATGAGGAAATTCTCGTTGAAATCTTGGACCGTCAGGTTCGAAGACTGAGGAACAAGGAACTAGCTTCATTAAAGGTGTTATGGAGAAATCATCATGTCGAGGGAGATACGTGGGAAGCCGAGGCGAATATGATAGCTAAATACTCCCATTTGTTCCCTACCGGCCCAGTTTCAGTTTGAGGTATCAATTTTTGCCCTAAACCTCTATTCAGTTTTTTCATGTTTCGTTCATGTGTGCAAGTTTGTTTTAGGATATGATAAATGTATGTGATGTCTGAATTCATTCCAGCTATGTAATTCTTTTCGGGGGTAGTGGTTTCGCTAGTTTTCAACATTAATGATTAGTATTTGCATATGCTGATTGTTTGATTCTAAGTTTTCTGCATGTTTCTAACGTTCCAGGAGAAATGTTCCCAAGGGGGAGATATTGTTATATCCCGAGAACCCAAGGATCAGACCCGGGAGTCAAACAGGGAAAAATCTGGAAAATATTGCAGCAGTGCAGAATGAGTCATTAGAAAACTCGTGAGGAGACCCCACCAGTCGTCAGGTGGCTTGTGGGAAGGTTGGACTGTGCTAAGGAGTTGAGGTCCCCACAGGCGTGGGAACAACTCGTGGTCATCCACCATGAGTCGTCAAGTCTCCCGTGGGGTGAGGTTAAGGGTTAACTGGGAGGTTTTACCAGTGTACCTAACGGATGGGACCCCACGAGTCGTGGCAGGTCCCAACGACTCGTGAGGTGGGTCATGAGCAAGCCTGTGGAAATTTAATTAAGAATGAGGCAGTGTACTTGATGAAACGGCGTAAAAAGTCGTGGTCACTGAGGATGAATCGTTAGGTCTCTCGTTGCGAGCCCAGTCGATCTGGTATCCAGTGTACTTGACGGGCGACGCGATGAGTTGTTGCCCTTCCTGATGAGTCGTCAGGTCACCAGTTAGGGTCACCTGGCAGTTATTTCCTGCAAATTAGTAAGGGCCTTCTCGATAATTTTCTATGCTCCTAAGACCTAAACTACATCGTTTTGAGGTCGGGACAGGGTCTTTTAAGGGGAAATCATCCATGATAGACTTCATCTGATACTTGTAAGAGTAGAGAGGAAAGAGGAAAGGGATTCAAGTGTTCACCTTCAAGTTCTTCAAGTTTCCATCTAGGGCTTTGCAGGGGAGTTAGGAATCAATGACTTCCAGGTATGTGGGGTTTTTAATGGGTAGTTTAGTCCCTACCCATGGTCAAATTCTCCCCAAATTCTATGTTAGAAGTCATCAATTCTTGATCGGTCATAACCCAAATGCATGTTTCCTCAAAATTTGATATGAACATGTTGTAGTATGTCTAAAATCATGGGTTTGAATTATTAGGCTGTTTTCACTTATTTTATTCAATATTTGATGGTTTAAATCCCTAAAAGCACTGTGCCCAAATCATGGGGTTTTAGTGTAATTCATGGTTATGGCGGTTTCTAAAGCATGATATGAACTTTTGAATTTTAAGAATGTTTTCTATTACTCATGTTGTTATGATCACGTTTTCCTTAAATTTAAGCATTTCAAGTATTATTGAAATTATAGGCAATGCCCACATGTTGCTTATGATTCATGAACTATGATTTTGGCCGAACAAAGGGCCCCATTTCCATGGCTAGTATCACAAATTCTCAAGAATATTATGATTATCACAATTTAACTAGCCATGCATGTCATGTATGAATTTTGTATGAGCACGTTGCATGTTTGTGGAGTAGTACTTAACACCGAGTAGGTTCGGGGCCTAGGTTACGCCCCGAATCTCAGAAATACGCTCCACCRTAGGTTATATTTGGGACCACCTAAGTGTCTATCCCCTATATCCTACGGGGTCTTCATGAGTGATATCACGCCTTTCATGGTTCATACCATTGGCAAGGTATAGATGGCCTCCCGACTAGGATTATAGGTCGGGCTCCATGTGTGCTCTTATGGGGTATGTCGGTTATAGAAATCTCCCATTGTTCCTCTTGGTTTTGATGCATGTATGATTGGGTTCTTTGGCTCAAACTATGTTTTATGAATTGTTTTCTCTCATGTTATGACTAAGATAGGTTTACGAATATTTTGGAAAATCTTGAGCCTTATGATATACTTATGATTTTAGTTTTTATGATCATGATGTCCCCACTCCTATAACTTTCATGTTTTTAAGCATTTTCTTTCATACCTTACATACTCAGTACCTTCCAAGTACTGACCCACATAGTTTCATGATCCGGTTCATAGGTTCAGCATCGTTCCTAGCTTGCGCTCAGCTCAGCTCTCAGCTTTCAGTGGTCAGTCCTCATGATTCGAGGGCTTCTTGTTCGGAC
Organism: Datura stramonium; assembly: GCA_018107945.1. Classification (NCBI taxonomy): domain Eukaryota; kingdom Viridiplantae; phylum Streptophyta; class Magnoliopsida; order Solanales; family Solanaceae; genus Datura; species Datura stramonium. The sequence continues at coordinate 16,554 of JACEIK010011808.1, read as the reverse complement.
TTTAATTACCTTTTGTTTCCAGAATGTTGGGGTTAGTTGGGGTCTTGTCCCTTCAGCCCGTCTATTATGATTAGAGGCTTTCTGACCTATGTTTAGTATTCAGCCATTTATATTTGGATTTCTTATTATTGTTTCTTACACCGCTTGTTACGACTTTCAGCTAGTGCATGATTATTAAGTTAAGCTTTCCGCCTTATGTGAATGAATTAGATATATGCTCACGCCATGGGTTGACTTGGAGCATTTTGGGGCTCCTTGTCCCGTGTCTACTATCCGGGTGTACTATCGGGTCGTGACAAAACTTCATTCTTGTCTCTTTTGGGCTTTGGGAAGGGACCCTTTGAAGAAAGTCATGGTTTGTTATTGTCTTGTTGTTGATTGTGGTGTTGTTGCGTTTTTAGCTGGCTCTAGGTAGAGGAAAGAGTAGGAGTCTAATCCTACTTTAGCTAATAACATCTCCAAGAAATGGTAAGTAATTCCCTTTTTGATTTCTTTGAGTTTATGAGGTTAAAACTTGGAGAATATTGTAGTATTGTGTTGTTGTTTCTTTGTGTGTTCTTGTGGCATGTTTTTGACCTATTTTTTGAGAAATTTAGTGAAGTGATGTTGCTGCTTTTTGTGTTTGTAAATTTGACTTGGAAGGAGCCTTAAGGTATAATATTGAAAGGAAGGTTTTCGGAAAAATTAGAGTCAACGTGCCACGGTATGTAAAAGGCATCCCTTTCCTTGTTTTTCAAGCACGAAACTAAGTCATTGAAAAGATTAATATTCCTATTTTTTTAAAAACATATTGAGGTATGTACGATTCTGTCCAAAGGCTTGGAAGTACTTGGCATGAATCTTGAATTGTTAAGAATGGTTGAAGCGAATAAATGTGAAGCGAAAGACGTAATTTTATACGATTATTGTCGTAGTTGCAAATCGATTCTGAAGTCCACTTAGTGTGGGCACCATGAGTTGGTCCTTTGCAGTATATTGCATATGTGATATTGAATATATGTTAATAAATGGTCAGTTAGTGAAATTGGTAATAAATGCTAAGACGATGTGTGATCTAACTTAACCTAAGAAGATGGCTCTAAGCCGATTGAGGGTAAATGAGCTTGTTGAAATAACGTTTTCATAACAATGTTATTCCCTCCTATAAGTTTATGTTGTAAAGTGCTTAAGGTAAAAAGGAGATTTTATCTTTCCCTTCCTTAAAGCTAAGAAAGTGCCACATAACAAATAAGCTAAGTCGATAGATGTTAACGAGAAAAGCGTGGCTAAGTTAATTTTTTTTGTGACGTTATAAAAAGGGAAGAGAAGAGTAAATATTATATATTTTAAGGTAATATGTGAGTAATATGCTCTCTGCCCGTAATTTCTTTCTATAACCTTTGAACAACGTTAAAATATAAGCAGGATGAGGTTTAGCAGATAAAGCTTTCAATTAGGTAAAGAGGTAAGTGCGTATAAGAATTGATGGAATAGTGAACACGAGAGTAAAGACTTCAGTGTTGAGTGAATCATGTTTGGAAAAGAAGTTAAGATGAATAAGGAAAGTAGAGCTAAAGGTTGTTAAATTGGATGATACGAGTTACGATTGTGAACAAGTTAGGAAAATAGCTAGGAAGATTAACCCTATTCTACAGTCGCTTATTAAAAGAGTTATAAATAAAGTTGTTTTTGTTCATTATGTGTTAAGTTGATGAATGGCCAGTAAAGTGTTATCTTCTTATGAAATGACTAGAATCGAATGTTTTTGAGATAGTAACTCAAGTTAAAGAGAAGTTTTTCGTTATGTTTTCAAACGACTTTGTTAAGTTATCCATTCTGCTGTTGAAATTATCTTTCAAATCTTAGAGGGGTAAATGCTAAATCTTCTAAGCTACGCATAGTGATTCCTAACTTTCTTAATCTCCTTAGTTAATTACAAAGTTGTGTACGTCAATCCAGCATCATCTGAATTACGGTTATAAGTCTTTTGTTTTTTCCTATAAGGCAACACTTAGAGAGTTCCTTATGAGTTCCCAAGCGAACATATCCCAATCTCAGATTCTTAAGTTATGTCTTCATGTCCCTAAGTTATGTTGAAGTGTGTTATGCTAATCTAAGAAGTTTTCAAGAGATCATATTTCGAGAATCATGCTAATGTCTCAGTCAAGTATTTTAAGCTGCGTACAAGTCTAAGAACTGAAGTGTTTATAAGTCTTTCTAGTAAGAAGTATTAATTGATATGATTTTCATGTTATAACATACAGTTGAATTCTTTCAGTTATATTCAAGTCATACATCCATATGATTAGCTCTTGTTGAGTTATCATTTGAATTTCCTAAATTCAGAGGAGAGATTCTCCTATGTACTAATGTTCCTAATGTCTAAGTAAGTATAAGAACATGTTATGATACTAATCAGTTAAGCTCAGAACTTTGAATACCAGGAATTCTCCTAGAGGTCACTCGGTTAACTAAATACGAGTTTATATGTGATACAGAAATCTCATACGTTGTTTGTCTGTAGTTCAGCTCTCAGCTCTATGTATATGCTAAGCATTATGAAAAATAACTCCAAGTTCCAAGTCATAATTTCCCTGTTTTCCTGCAAATAAAATAAATGAATTAAGAACTATATTTTCTCATCGATGTGATAAGTTTGATAGTAGAATTAGAGTATATAATTATCGATATATGTAAAGAAACCACCCTGTGGGCAGTATATATATGTAGTTCCCAGATGTTAAAGGATTGTATAGAAATGAGAATCTATGTGCTTCTACTCAAGCGATACATTAAATTGGTAAGTTTATTTGTAGGACATTGCTTATAAGCCTATTAAAGTTCTTATGTTGTCTAAACCTCCTGAAGGTCCGTCGAGTCACTGTGTTGACATGTTTGTATATAATTTCACACTTTACATGATATATGTTCATATTTGCTAATTTTACATGGTATATGTGTTCACTTGCATTATATGTTATGAAAGAGGGCTATTCCGGTGATAGATTTATCATTTATCATTAAATTTCATATTAGATAAATTGACTCAATATAAGCCCTATCGGCTCCATTTATGATTATGATTGAGAATATTTTTATTTTACCCCGGTATGTACATCGTCTGGAGATATTTTTATTTTACCTCGATATGATACATGATGAGCCCGCAAGTGTACGGGTCGTACAAGTAATAAAGTGGCTCTTTTGAAGAACCAGATTGTCGAACCCACAGGAATAGGAATACGGGGTGAAACCT
>JACEIK010011807.1:0-25841 GCA_018107945.1 Datura stramonium | reverse complement strand
ACATAAGCATGGTGTGAACAAATGGTCATCATATCTGTTACCACATCTGGAGATGCCTCTAAGTCCTGCCTCCCTGGTAATGCATAGGTACAACTTGGGCCCGTACCTGAACTAGAGGCCCCTGATCTACCTCGGCCTCTCCCAGCTGGGATTGAGGGCCTACGCCCTACCGAGGCTGCCCGAGCTCGCGGTCCTTCTAACGCCCTGTCCTGATTATCTCGGCTACCCTGACCCCTGGCTGTACAGTCTCTCATCATGTGACCCTCCTGCCCGCATATATAACACCTTGTGGAGCAATATCTGCAAGCTCCAGTGTGGGGTCAGCTGCAAATAGGGCAAGGTGGGGGTGTGTACCTGCTCTGCTCGGCCCTCCTCTGTTGAGGTTAATCTACCATTCGAGAACTGCCGCCGGACTCTGATTGTCCTCGGCAAATGAATCTACCCCTCTGCTGCTATGATGGAGGTGGGGGTCTAGGTGGCCTGTCTGACAACCGTGGCCTGGGTCCTCTCTTAATCTACCTTTGTATTTCATCTGATCTATCCCTGCGGCGCTGCTCCTTATTTATATGTTTATTGTCCTGTTGTTGCTGTCTAAGGCCCTCAATAGTCTGGACAAAATCCTGTACCCAGGAAATGTCCATATTTTCCCGCAACGTGGCTGTCAGGCATGCCTCAATATATTCCGGGTTCAGACCCATAATAAATCGGTGGACTCTAGATGACATGGTGTCCACAAAAGTTGGAGCATAGCGGGCCAAGGAATCAAACTGTAGGGCATATTATCGTACACTCCTCGCCCCCAGCTCCAACTGTAAGAACTAGTCCATTCGGGCCTGCTGGATCTCCCGTGATAAATAACGGTCCAGGAAAACCTCTGAAAAGCTGGACGAGGTCGGAGGGGCAACATCCCTCCCTCGAGACCTTTCCCAACTCTCGTACCACAACAAAAAATGTCTCGAAACCGGAATACTGCTAACTCAACTGATTTTGTAGGTGTTACATGCATGACCCATAAGATGCTGTGCATCACGTCCAGGAAATCCAGGGGGTCCTCTACCTGATCTGACCCTGTGAGCTACGGGGGACCTAGTGCCTAAAATTCTCAGACTCTCGAACTGCCAGACCCACCGGACGACTCTGTTGTTACAGGTGGCACTGACTAGCGCTGAGCAGCCATCATTTGTGCCAACATAACTACTGCAGTTCGAATTCCTGGTCGAATGGTGTATGTACAGGAGATGTCGAAAGCGGTGTCATTCCGAATGGCTCCTGGTGAGGTGGGGACTGCTGAGAAGGCTGAGATAATGCCTCTGTATCGCCCCCAGATCGGGCTGATTCTAAGTAAGGCTGAGGAACCTTGCTGGTGGATTCTCCTGCTGCGGTATCCAGTGTTCTACCTATGACAGGATGTCGCTGGTCTACCATTCTATATGTAAACAACGTGTATGATAAGTTTTAGGGACTCACCCCTATACTGTACTACTCTATGGCACGACTATACATGAATAAAGAGTAACCATCCTATTATGCCTTGCAGCCTCCTTGCTATAGCACGTGGTGCACAACACATCCATAGACAGGACTCTACTTAGCACGGCCGGCAGACTCCCTGGGACACGACCTGCTCTGATACCAAGTTTGTCACGCCCCGCCTTGGGAGGCATGACTGGCACTTGGTGCCCTACTAAGACCTAGACTGCTGGACTACTGAGCCTAGGCACTTTTGGTGCAAGGCTGGCTCTAACTCTTGGTTCATGGAACCAACGGGCTATGTAATGGTTGTAAATACAGCCTCTGGCCGACTAGGCTGATAGCCACCTGTAAGGAAGCAACAGCTAACAAGAACAACAGTAGTATGAAGGAACCTATGCGGGCCGACAAGGCCACCATGCTGTCTAGTTACTTCTGAATCAAAAAAACAGGTGGTAAACTACTACGTGACTGACAAGGTCACCACTACTAACTGAATAAGGCCCCACACGGCCGTCATAACATACTAAACATACACACGGCCTCACACGACCGGTACAACTAACCACACGGAATATACTTCCCCCATTCATAACACGACATACCCGGGCTTCAAGAATCCTCAACTTGATTGGAGACCCAAAGGAATTGAGGGGGAGATTGAATTAAGAATCCTAGCTTATCTTTAGGGGATTCGATCTTTACTTAGGGGTGTTAGGAGTAGAATGAGGGTTTAGGATGATTAAAACCCTTAAAAACACCCTATAGAATGCTTAAAACAACTTAGTTTAGGAGTTAGGAACTTACGAATAATGAAAATACCCTTAATGATTTAACAGGAAATTAACACTACCAAACCCAACGACTCACCTAACGACTCGTTAGGTCTCTTAACAAGTCATTGGATTCCACCTGTTGCCACTGGAAAATTACCAAATTTTTGAGCTAAACTTGACGCCTCCACTTAACGATTTGTTGTGACACTTAAGGGATCACTTCACCACTAGTTAAGACTCTCTAAAACCTAAGTTTTCTTACTTAACAAGTCACTTAATGGACTGTTAGGGGACTTAACGACTCATCCCTCCATCTGTGAAGTATTTTGGAGATCAACATTTTATCAAATTAGCACCACTCAATGGGTCACTCAATGATCCATCAAGTGAATTAACGGGTCACTTGACGACTCGTTTTGTGACCTGATGCAGATTTTTCTGTTTTCTTTGTTTCAGCCGTCGGGTGTGATCTTATGGACTTTTGGAGTGTTACAAGACTAACCTTATTATGCTATGTTTCAATAACTCAAGCAATGAAATTTTGAAAGGAGTTTATGCCGGAAAAATGCTTAAAGGATGAGGCGATATACGGACTGTCTGTCTGAAAGACGGTCCGCATCAGCTACCATCCAATTCTAACTACAAATTCTAGAAACCAAGCTAATAGGATCCTTTCAATATGATTGGATTGACAGACCGTCTTCCCAAAGGACGGCCGTCAATTGAAGAATAGACTCGGGCTAGGCAGAATGAGATTCCAAAAGTACGGTGCAAGGTATGACCATCTTTCCCAAAGATGGTCCATCAATCAATGGATGAAAAGCTACTAGACAGAAGCTAAAATGCAATGTATAGACCAAAGGACGGTCCATCCCTGTAAACTTGGCACTTCGAAGTTTGAATTAATTGGGCTTTTTGGAACATAGTATAAATAGATTATTCTTGTAATTTTTAGGCATCTTTTTTCGTTATTTACTTCATACTTATACTAGAGAGTAGAAATTAACTAGTTAGCCCTAGTTTTCAAAGTAGATTCTATATCTTAGCTTGTAAGTTGAAGATTTCAATTCATATATTGAAGATTTAAATTTCCATTGGTAAGAATGTCTAATTACTTCAATTCTCTTCTTTTTATCGTATGGTTAACTTAACCCAAATCTAGGGTTGTGACCCAATGGATTGTGAACCTTAATGATCCCAATTTGGTAAAATTGAGTTTGGGCTTATAAATATTTCATTGATTTTTACTTTGTAGTGTGTGATTGGTGGTGAGAGTCATCCAATTCTACCCGATTAACTTTATGATGCTTGAAAGAGCAAATTTAGGTTGGATTAGCATCAATCAATAATAACTCAGGGAGTAACCCTTATTTAAGGGATACTCCTAGACATATGTTGAATTCAAATTGGCAACAAGAAATTGTGTAAAAGGGAGTTATCTTCAGTTTGACAAAGTTGAAGTGGATTGACACCTATGGTGCTATTGAAAGATACCCATGGGTTGACTAAGTAAATTGTTGGCATGTTCAGCCCTAGCCCATTCTAAATCCTTCCAAATTGGGTGTTTTAGGGGGATCAACCCATAATTGGGGTCACTTTCATAGAATTATCTCTAATTAATTATAACCTAACATATTGCACTTTTTAGCTGTAGTTAAATTTTTCTTCTCTCAATTCGAATATACTCTAATGTCATGACACTTTCCTGTTGAGTACTAGATAGTCTGGCCTTTGTGTATTCTCTATGGGATTCGACCCAACTCCTCATTGGGTTTGATATTTTCTGTGATCATTTACACTACCCAATATTAGAAGTGGATTTGAACAACATAAAATATTATGGCGTCATTGCTGGGGACTATGGCATAAGCCTTATCTAGCCCTAACAGTCTAATTTTCTTGCTTAGATATATTTTTTTTACCTTTTCTTGGTTTAGTATTGTACAATAGTTGTCAGCATCTTGAATTTAAAAGTATGGGTCATGAGTTATCCTGCAGTTCATGGTCACAAGATAACCCATATGGGAACCAAGAGTATTATAGAGTATATTCCCTTTCACATCAATACTATTCAGATGAAGAAGGCAATCCTATGCATGATGAAGATATCCCCTACGAGTATTCAACATTTGATGTGGAGAGGACTCCATATGAATATTATCAAGATCCATATTTTCACCCCCCTAGTCCTAAGGATTATTTGGACTCCCATCCATAAGACCTTAGAGAAAAAAGTAGTTGGAGCCAACATTGTAAATCCATACAAGGGTGGACCCTTAAGCCTACCTTTGACTTCACTGGCTCCAGATTAGAGAGCATTCTTACCCAAATATTACAGAACCAAGAGGAGGAGGCAGCTCCTCTCAGAAATATGACTGAGGTGGTAAGTGCCCAATCAGAATCACTCCAGAGTCTGGATTTACATGTGAGCAAGGTCTTGGGCCACGATGATACACTATCATGACCCGAGCTGAGACCCCAGACCGAGACACGGGACCTAGAACCACAAATGACTATAAGCTAACCCATGGAAGAAGCATAGAAACTCAGTAGCATGAACTAAACTGGAATTTAAAATATAAGCATGGATAAACAAAAATCTACATAACACGAATCATAAATAAGAATGACAACATCACTATGTTAAGTCATCTACTACATGTCTGTGTGAAATGCCTCTAGTCATAAGTTGAGCAGATGGGATAAGACCCCTAACTAGCTCGCTAAAGTCTGAAACTAAAACAAGAAATGAAAATATATACTGATAAACATTCTCTCATGATGTGGTCTCAGGGGGGAGAGCTAATGATGGGATTGAGAAAGATCATCCGAACCTATATCATGAAATGATATAGCATAGAGTATGCGGTTAGTACTTGAAATGTACGGAGTATATAGAGAGAGTAAACATGCTAAAGGGCATATATTTGAAATATACATAATCATAAGCTATTTATCATAAGTTGAACATAATGACTCAAAAATTTAGAAATAGTAATCATACAACGTGTTGTACTTAAAAACATAAGTGAAAACTAATAAATAGATCAATAGGTCAAACTTGCTATAAGACATAATATCATAAGACATGAACCTGAGTAACTGAAAAAATGAGGAACAATGGGAGGCTTCGTCATAACCAATACCATCATGATAGAGCTTACATGATACCCCAACTATCTCGCTCAAGTTGCCATAGCCGTCCTAAGCCTTTCCAGGGCAAAGAATGATGGAGGTGTGATATCACGGGTGTGCCCTTGGACGGGGGAATCACTCTATTGAGATGTCCCAAATAAGAAGGTATCCTACATTGGCGCGTTGTTCAGAGACCGGGGTCCTTAGAATCCCTAGCCTACTCGGTGCTAGACACTACTCCCAAAACATGTGTATTTCTCATTATCATATTCTCAAAACATAGCTTAAATCTGAATATTGGGAGTCTTGACTCTGAAATATTTTATAAACTAATCTTGTAACCCTTCGCTAAAATCATTAAAAAACATACTTGACTCTTCATGGGCTTTCCCAAATCATGGAATCATACATACTTGAAATAATCTTCTTCTAAATCATGGAAACATAAGTTTAAATATTTACAATATTCATGCATACTCTGATAATTCATCATACTAGAAATCATGGGCTCATATGCTTGAAATTCATAATATGCATAATAGGGAAAAAATCATCATAATCTTGAAATCATCAATTTATGAAGAACATGAGAGTAAAATCTGCCCTAGTCATTATATTTCATCATTTGGAATATGAGAGAATTGAACCAATAGAGATATCATGATTTATTGCATGAAATGAGGTTAAACCCTCCAATTTTCATAAAACTTGATAGGAGACTTTAAGTCATAGAATAGGTATGAAATAAGGCATGGGGTGGAAGATTTTTCCCCATTTATAACCCTACATACCTGGGCTTGAAGAATACTCAACTTGATTAGAAACCTAAAGGGCATTGAGGAAGATTTGATGAACAACCCTAGCTTCTCTTGAGGGGATTTGATCTTCACTTAGGGATGTTATGTGTAGAATGAAGGTTTAGGATGATTAAATGTAATACCTCAAAATTCCCTGAGACTAGACCTGAGATCTAAAATGTGATTAGCAGAAAAGTTGGGAAAATTACCTCAGTACGACTCAACCTAAGAGTCGTAAGTTGGTAGTATGAGTTGTAGGAAGACGTGGTTCAAAGCATGGTTTTTAGTTCTCAAGACCACGAGTCCCCACTATGAGTTGTAGTATGTGGATACGACCCATGGCCAAGATTTGTAGCTTGCCCATGGGTTTCAAGTGTTGGTATACGAGTCATGGTACGGCTCGTAGCAAGAAATGATGGGTCGTGGTTTGCATCCGTGGAAATATTCAGAGAGTTGGGAAAAAGGGGCTCATTAGTCATGGGAGGAAATGACGAGTTATAGTTTGGTGGTACGACTTGAGGTACGAGTCATAATATGGTGGTACAAATCATCATTTCATTTGTGAGTTGGTATATTCTAATTCAGATTTTTAGGCTAAGTTTGGAACCCTTCTAGGTATTATGACAGGCCCGAACCAGATGAATTTTATGGGAACTAAATTTTAGACCAATTCATAAGTGTGAGAAGTGCATTGGATACAAACTAAGGTCATAAGGAACCTCTAGCACAAAGTTGTATCAATTATTATAAGGGTCAAATTCAAATGATCATAGATTGCATTTTACAAAGTGCTTTTGGGTAATTCAACATATCAAATATAAGAACATTGAGTCTTATTTCCAACATCATCCAACCTTGCATCAATCAGAGTTCAGAGTAAAACGTTATGAGCAGTTTAGTGAAGCTGCACTAGAGATTGTACGAACCTCAGTACGGGTCGTACAATCAAACCACGATCTGTACTATTGGTCGTAAAATTGCTATTTGCATGTCTTAATTCGATAGTTTTGGGACATTTTAGTAAACTCCCATGCTTCTTACTCCTAAATGACATCATTTTGTTCTTCCTTTAGGTCATATTAATGGGTTTAACATAGCCTAAATCCTCACTCTCTTAAAAAATCCGCAGGTAAGATTTTCTATCAAGAAGGAGCTAGAGTTCATCACCTCCAACTTCTCAATTCCTCTTGGATATTCAAGAAAAGTCAAGCTATCATCAACACAGGTATGTAGAGTTATGAATGGGGGAATCCTTCAACCCTTATGCCTTTTTCAAATTGAATTCCTGATTCTTACCTCCCATGCCTTAATTTTAAAAATTTTAGGATCAAGATTATTGTGGATGAATTCTTTCGTGTTCTTCCATGAAATCAGTACCCTCAAGATTCAACTTGTATTCTTACGATTATCTATGCATGTCTCTTCTCAAATTCGTGACCACCCAATTCCCCAAATTCCCATATTCGAAATCTTCTAGGGGTTTTGGGTTGGGTTATGCAATTCCTTCATAATTCTCTTATGGGTATAGATGAATTGATATTGATTTATGATTTCCATGATTTGGATTTTGAGAATTCTTTAAGTCTTCATGAAACTATGTTTCAAGCATGATTAGGGATAAATTCCTTTTTATGAAATTCCATGATTTCCATTATGATTTCAATTCTCTCAAGCCCTAATTTGTGGTTTAAGTTTTATGATATGATTCCCTACAAGTACTCGTTATGAATTTATGAATTTCAACTATGTTGATCTTCTCAAGTATCTATTGTCTTTTATGATCTTCAATGTTTATGATTTAGCTGACACACGGGACCTTATTTCATGGATATTTTATATATTTTAAGCATATTCATGATTATTATGATTTTAAATAGCCTGTGACCTTAATGTATGATTTTACTATAATTGTATGAGCCCCTCATGGGTGCATTTTTTTGGGAGTAGTGTGTAGCACCAAGTAGGCTCGATGTTCAGGTAAACTCCAAGGTCTCAGAACTACACGCCAACATAGTCTTATATTCATGGACTCTAGGTGGTCCCATTAGTAATATCATGCCCCTTACTTCCCTTGCCTTGGCAAGCTTGGGACGGTTCTACCCAATTGAGCGAGATAGTTGGGGCATCATGTAAGCTCTATCATGATGGTGTCACACTTCCTACAAGCGAGAAAAGTGTGCTCTCCTGCCATGCTCCTCTGGTCCCTACAGCCTGACACTCTACCTATGTGCTCTCCTCGAGGTCTGGATGGAATGCTGGATGATGAAGGAGCTATGGCCGATGAACTCTGGTTCAACTAAGGGCGATGCCCACCAATGGATCTCTATTGGAAATGCCCATAACTCTTTGTCCTGGCCCTCTTGGTGTCATGACCTGAGTTCACACTCTAGAAGTAACACGGGACAAGGAACCCCGTAAGGCTCCAACTGGGCCCATGGAATAATCATAGCATATCACTTGACAATAAAAGCGACTAACAACAAACATAGGCGGAAGCTAACTACAATAGTCTAACATAAACCATAAGGACAGTTATAACAAAACTTGATACAACACAGAGTCTATCTAGACAAGTCTGAAAACCTTCTACTAAACTGGTGAGTTGTTGGGACAATCCCCCAGCTAACTCCTAAAATCTAAAAACTGAAACATAAAGAAAGTATAAACATAAATCACGTCCTCGAAAGATGAGGACTCACCACTGACAGCTGAGAGGGAATTAAGCGTATCTAACCACGAGGTTGAGTCTGGAGTGTTGAATTTATATCATGAAACGATATAGCACATGCGGTCAGTACTTGGAACGTACTGAGCATGTGGGATAACATAGATAATTAAATATACAAATATATGATAAGGAAATAACCAAGTGCATCAACATAACTGATTTAACATACAACAATCCTATTGTGAGTCACATACACATATATACACATGAAACTTTCTTCTGGATCTCATTTTATGAAACATCATTGAACTCATGCATAAGGGTCAAGTTCTTAACATTTTATAAGGGCGGAATCTGAAACTAGCATCACACTGTACTGGATCACTGCTGGTAACTGAGCATGATTCTCATTATGTTAAATCTGTTATAATCTGAAATCTGACTCATACACAACTGAATCATATTGATAACATAACTAAGGGAGTCATCCTCTACTATGGAGGGTCCCAACGGACTAAGAAAGTTATTCTCTACTTTGGAGGAACCTGACTGAACTAGGGAGTCACTCTCTACTATGGAGGATCTCGACTTAACTAAGGAATGACTCTATGCTATGGAGCATCCCGACTGAACTAGGGAATCACTCTCTACTATGAAGGATGTTGAATGAGCTAGGGAATCACTCTATGGTATGGAGGATCCTACTGAGCTAGGGAGTCACTCTCTACTATTAAGGATCCTGACCTGACCAAGGGAAACATTCTCGGCTATAGAGAGTCCCTGGCTGAATAGAACATGAGGAGTACTTGTCTGACATTTTATATCTGGTCTATGCTACTATAGGTAGTCAGAAACATAAACATTCACTGCTTTCATCATACAACATTCATTTCGGAAGGACTGGGGCTACTTTCTACTAACAACAAGCCCAACATTCTGAAAATATCATTCTAATGCTTTATCGTCATAATTCATATCATCAATAGAGCCATATCAGTATTTCTTCAAACATCTTACATTAGTGATCATCTATCGATTCACATCATGCTTTATTATTACACAACATTTTAAGTTCCGAATTCGTATCATTCAACATGTAACATAGAAACATTCATGGTCCATAGGTCCAATTCGTACCTTAACATGAATACATTGATTCATATATTCTATATTTATAGGAAATGATATACTTAACTCATAACTTATTCATTTACAACAAGATCATGGGAGAAGCATACATTTTCATTTCATAAGACCCATTTTGAGATTTACTCCAATTCATAAGAAGGATGCTTTAATTAGGCCATTATCATGGATTTACCTCATACCCAATCAATTCCATCAAAAGAATAAGGAAAATACATATTTTACTTTCAATTGGTCGAGCCCATACACTTTAATCTCATCTCAACATATTTAGCAAATAGGATATTCTAATCGTTAGGGGATTCCTACAATCTTCACATATTTCATACATAGATATGAATAATTGCTCAATTTACGGGACAATAATAAGACCCCAATAATTGTTCAAGCCATCTCATGAAGAACATCCAATAACCATGCATATTCATCATCTAACACATTATTCAAGATACTTAAATAATTTATGATCACAAACGGGCTCATAATTCTAGTGGGTTTTAGAATTCAAGAAAACATGGAAAAAATCACCCATAAATTAAAACCCTAGGTCATGCTTTTCTAGAGTAAGTGAAATTGAGCTTTTGATAAATCCTTTTGGGGCACAAGGATGGAAGAAGATCCTTGTTGAAAAACCCACATACCTGCTTCGAAGAATATCCCACTTGAACTTGACCTTGAAGTCTTTGAAAAATTCCTTGAAGAATACTTAAACCTTGAGAGAGAGGAGGAAGAAGGGTTTGAGAGGGTATGTTGAGAGAATGAGAGATTAAACTAGAAGAAACCCTTAAAAATGTCCCAAATAGTACTAAAAATGACATAGTTTAGAAGTTAGAAGCATAGGATTTTATGAAAATGCCCTTGGAAAAACGCAGGAAAAATTACCCTCACAGACCTCACAAGGAACCCCACAAGTCGTGCGGTCAGGTAACTACTCGTGGAGTGCACTTCCCAAATTCTCAAAAATCTCCCAACTCACCTGAAGACTCACTTCTGCCACCTAAGCTAGATGATGCACCCTGCTGAAATGAACGGGCTATCGGTGCTACTGAAGAGATGGACGAGGATCTATTCTAGCCTCGATTTGCTGTTGGGAAATATCGGTGCTTATGGCTCGACTGGCCGCACCAAATACAAATATCCGATCAATACATACATTCTCCCAAGTGGTTCTTTTTGTAGTTGGTAAACATGGGATATGTAATCTCCCTTACTCTAGGTTTGTGTGGAGAATTAACTGTAGAAAATGTAGGGGCTAACAATTTCTACTGGGAATGTGAGCAGTGTCCACCACTCATCCTCTGCGAAGAAAACTCTGAATTTTCTACCTTGGGCCTCTTAACCTTTCTCTCTCTTTCCTTCACCTGCTCCGCCTCCATTTGTTGAGAGAATACCACCACATGTGGAAAGTCTATATCCCTGTGCATCATGGAAGTCCTGCACTCTTTAAGCAAGGAGTATGACACTCCATTCACGAACCTGCTCATCTGGGCCCTCTGATAGCTACCATCTCCGGGGCATACTTGGATAACCGGGTAAATTCCAATTCTTACTCCTGAACTTTCATGTCATTCTGTTTCAGGTTTATGAACTCTGCTGCCTTAGGTTATCTCAACTCTCTAGGTCAAAACCTTTCCAGGAATGTTGTCTTAAATTCATCCCAATCTACGGGGCCTACTCTAATCCCTCGACTGTCCCTCCACTAACAAAACCATATATAATAAACTCCTTTTAGCTGGAAGGAGGCTAAGTTTGTGCTCTCAATTCCCGTCACTCCCATAATGTGGGTAATCTTTTGAATTTCTTCCAAGAACTCATACGGGTCCTCGCCTACCTTTGACCCCAAGAACTCGTGTGGGTTCATTCAGAGAAAATCTCACACCCTTGTCGCTGCAACATTCCCATTCTGGGAATATGAGCCATTACTTGCTGATTAATCGGGCGGTCACGGCCTGTGCCAACATATTACAAGTTGCTCGAAACTCGGCATGGGTTACATAGTTGTCCGTCGGGTTCGCTGGAGCTGGTGGTACCTGCTGGCAGTCATTATGTTATACCTCGGGAACCAAAGGATCAAACTTGGAAGTAAAAACGAAGAAAAACTTAAAATTCGCACCAGGTCACGGAATGACCCATGAGGTAAGTAGTGAGGAGTGACCATGAGTCGTGAGGTGACTCATGGTTAGCATGGTGTGGCAAGGCCTGAGTGAGGAGGCCACGGGCTTGACCATGAGTCGTGGTCAGACCTCACGACTCGTGAGGTCACCCTTGGTCAACCTTGGAGGATTGGCAAGTTAGAATGGACATTGTAGGTAACGGAAGGTGACCACGAGTTGTGGTCTAACCTAATGACTTGTGAAGTCACCCGTGGGGTTCCCTTACATGTTTGGGCAGTGGACTCAACGGATCAGGCCACGAGTCGTGCCCTGCGGAACCCATTAGGTCCCTCGTGGGGACTGGCGACCCGAAATTCCTGCGTTTTAATAAGGGTGTTTTGATAACTTCCTAAGTCCCTAGGGACTAAAGTACGTCATTTTGGATATGTTTCTAGTTAGATAAGATGGGTTAAGAACTTTGTGCATGCCCATTCTCATGCAAAAGCTTAGAGAGGTTTTTGGGAGATTCAAGGCCTTCTTCCCCAAATTTTCATCAAATTTTTTATGGGTGTTCAAGGAACTTTGAGTCCCTCCATTCCCAAGTATGAAGGGTTTTAAAATGGGTGAAATTCTACCTCACCCATGCCCAAATTTCAAGTTAATTCATGAATTCTCCTACTCAAATTCCATGGTATTTTAACCAAAGCCTGAAAATATGATTTCTCTTTGTGGGCATGATTTAATTGAGTTTTAATAATTGAATTATGCATGTTGTGCAGATTTTAAATTTATCTTATTCAAAATCATGTTTCAATCTTTTTAAATATAAAATGCCCATTGATGAAAGTCCATGAAAGTTATGATTTATGATGATTATTAATTATTTTGAGTTTATATATGATGGAAAAGCATAAATTCAAGTTACCCATGTTTATGAGCATATTTTTGAAGGAATTAAATATGATGAAGTATAGGGCATGCCCACATGTTAAAGAATGATTTATGATTTATGAAGTGAATTACATGATTTATTGATTGATGATGTTGGCTGATAAAAAGGGCCTTGATTCTTGGCTAAGTATGTTTAAAGGGGATCAATGATGGTAATGTTACATTTTATCCTATGAATCTTAATGCATGATATTATTGATTTATGTATGAGCCTATATGCTTGTTTTTGGGAGCCGTGTCTAGCACCGAGCAGCCCGACGTTCAAAGGACTACACCAGTGTCTCATAACCATATGCCACCGTGGGTTTCTAATGATATGATGTATTGATAATGATCTCTTCATATGTTATGTCACGCCTATTGCATGACCCTCGCCTGGCAAGCCAGGGTCGGTGCTGCCCACTTGAGTGAGATAGTTGGGGCATCATGAAAGGTTCTACCATGATGGTGTCAGTTATGACGAGTCCTCCCATTGTTCCGCATGTTTTATCAATTGTTATGTTTCTGTTATCGGCTCAAGTTATGTTTTGATAAGGTTTATTCACGATTATGATTATGAACGTTTTATTAATGATTTGGAAGCCTTGAGCCTTATGATTTTTTATGGAGCTTATAATACAAGCATGATGTCCTTCTCCTATGTTTATTTTTATGAGTTTATTTTACTTTTAGATGTCCAATTTACTTGCCTTGCAAACTCGGTACATTCCACGTACTGACCGCATACTTTCTATGATGTATTGTTTCATGATACAAGGTCCGGACCTCGGGCTCATCCTCATTCTTAGTCCATCTCAGCCTACGTTTTCAGCTTATTGGTGAGTCCTCATGTTCCAAGGGCCATCTTATAAACTTTCATGTTGTTTATGTTCATTTTTTGTTGGGTTATTTGGGGATGTTGTCCCATCAACCCATCTTATGTATTAGAGGCTTTCAGACAACTATGTAGTGCTCTGTCATGTATACGCCCAGTATTTATTGATGTTATGTTGTAATTACATTTTTTCTATCTGTTATGATTATCATTCTGCTTATTTGAATAAGATTAGTTGTATTCATGTTCCATGGGTCGACCTGTGGTCCCTTGGGGTCCTTTGTCCTGTGTCTACGATTGGGGCGTACGTTCGGGTAGTGACAAACTTGGTATCAGAGCAATAGGTTCAGATGTGTCCTAGGGAGTCCTAAAGCCGGGCTAGGTAGAGTATTTTTCATGGGCGTGAAGCATGCCAAACCTATGACGAAGATGCTATTAGATGTTTAGGAATTGTTCCCTTTTTTCGTGTTCTATGTCGTGCGATAAAAAGTCTCTCCATCCTTCTAACTCATGCAATTCACGATTGCAGAATTATGATTCCTAGGAGAATGAACGGAAGGAGGAATGGAGGTGATGAAGGCCACGAAGATGGCAATGACCATGGGCATCAGCAAGCCCCACCTATATAGGAGCCCCATGCACTAGAGCCAGCTTCCCACGTTGAGTTTTGAGTGGCTATATAGATGTTGGCGCAGGCCTTGACCGCTCAAGTCAACCTTCAGGATGTTGCGCAGTTCCCACAGAATGGAAATGCGGCGGTGGCTCGAATTAGAAACTTCTTGAGGATGAATCTGCTAAGTTCACGGGATCGAAGGTGGATGAGGATCTACGCGAGTTTATTAAATGGATCTTGAAGGTCACTCAGGTTATGGGGGTGACAAAGGGGAGTGTGTTGACTTGGCCTCCTACCAGCTAAAAGAGGTCGCTCATATTTGGTATAAGCAATGGAAGGACATCAGGGCAGTGGGACGGGGCTCTATCAGCTGGGATGAGTTCCACATGGCCTTTCTCGACAGGTTCTTCCCTCGAGAGATAAGGGAGTTGAAGGCAACTGAGTTTGTGAACCTAAAGTAGGGAAAGATGAAAGAGTTGGAGTATTCGTTCAAGTTCACTCGTTTGTCAAAATACGCCCCAGAGTTGGTGATGGATCAGAGGGCGCGGGTGAGCTAGTTTGTTCATGGCGTGGCTGATTATTTAGAAAAGGATTGCAGGTTTGGTATGCTCAACCAGGATATGGACTTTCCTCGCATAGTTTTGTACGCCCAACAGATGGAGGCGGCTCATGCGTGGGAGAGAGGGGCAAAGAGGGCTTGGACAGATAGTCATGGGTCTTCACATCAGAGGTCCGGTGGTGGATAACATCCATAGTTTCAGCAGAGGTCACTAGCCCTAGCACCATCATCAGCTAATGTCCTATACAAGCCCAGGGGTGATCAGAGGAGCAGGGCTTCAGGGTCAAGGGATCAAAGGGGCACCCAACTAGAATATACCTCTCCATCTTGCGGGAACTGTGGCAAGAGTCACACCGGAGAGTGCCTACTCAGCTCAGATGTCTGCTATGGGTGTGGCAGATTCGAGCACATGGGCCGAGCGTGTTCATATGCTAGACATGGTGATGACAGGGGTCGTGCACAAACCACTAGGATAGTAGTAGCTCCATCCTGTTCCACTCCACAGGGAGCATCGACTAGTTGGAGTGGCGGGCAGTGAGAAAACCGATTCTATGCCCTTGCCTCACGCCAGGAATAGGAGACTTCGCCAGACGTGGTCACTGGTATGTTGCGTGTCTTTCATATTGATGTTTATTCCTTTATATCTCTTGGAGCTACCTTGTCTTTCGTGACTCCTTAAATTGCTAGTAGCCTTGGAGTTAGTCCCGAGACCTTGTCAGAACCGTTTTTAGTTTCGACCCCTGTTGGTGATTTGATCATAGCTAGACGAGTATATAGGGGATGCCCGGTCACTGCGTTGCATAAGGTTACCCCCAAAGACCTTGTAGAGCTAGCCATGACTGACTTTGACATTATTCTTGGGATTGAATGGTTGTTTGCATGTTATGCTTCGATTAATTATAGGACTCGTACAATGGAATTTCATTTTCTAGGAGAGTCGGTAGTGGAGTGGAACGGTAGTTCTTTGGTACCATCAGGTAAGTTTATTTCGTACCTTAAGGCCAGGAAAATGATCTCTAAAGGTTGCATGTACCACCTTGTTAGGTTTAAGGATATGGAGTCTGAGACCCCGACTATTCATTCCATTTCGGTGGTGTGTGAATATTCGGAGGTGTTTCCTGAGGATTCGCTAGGTGTTCCTCCGGAAAGGGAAATTGATTTCGGTAAAGATCTATTGCCAGATACACAACCTATTTCTATCCCTCCTTACCGGATGGCTCCAGCTGAGCTAAAGGAGTTAAAGGATCAGTTAAACGACTTGGTTGATAAGGGTTTTATTATACCTAGAAAGTCTCCATGGGGTGCGCCGGTTCTATTTATTCGAAAGAAGGACAATTCCATTCGCATTTGTATTGACTATTGGCAGTTGAACAAGGTTACAGTCAAGAACAGGTACCCCTTACCCAGGATCGATGATTTGTTTGACCACCTTCAGGGTGCCAAGTGCTTCTCCAAGATTGATCTCATGTCTGGGTATCACCAGCTTAGGGTGCAGGAGAGTGACATCCCAAAAATCGCTTTCAGAACCCGGTATGGTTGTTATGTCTTTCGGACTAACCAATGCCCCCGCATCTTTTATGGATCTAATGAACAGGGTGTTCAAGGAATATCTGGACATGTTCGTGATTGTGTTCTTTGATGACATCTTGATATACTCGTGGATCAAAGAGGACCATGCCACTCATTTTAGGATAGTGTTGCAAACCCCCAAGGATCATCAGCTGTGTGCAAAGTTTAGCAAGTGTGGATTTTGGCTAAACTCAGTAGCATTTCCGGGACATGTGGTATCGAGTGAAGGAATAAGGGTGGATTCCCAGACGATCAAAGCAGTGAAGAATTGGCCTAGACCAGTGAATCATTCAGAAATTCGGAGTCTCTTGGGCCTATCAGGTTACTACCGGATGTTTGTTGAGGGTTTCTCATCTGTTGCGGCACCTTTGACTATGTTGACTCAGAAAAGGGTAAAGTTCCAACGGTCGGATGAGTGTGAGAAAAGCTTCCAAGAGTTGAAGAACCGACTCACTTCAGCACTAGTGTTTACCTTACCCGAGGGTACTGATGGATTTGTAGTGTATTGTGATGCTTCGAGAGTCGGGCAGGGATGTGTGTTGATCCAACATGGGAAGGTAATAGCATATGCCTAGAGATAGCTGAATGTTCATGAAAAGAATTACCGACCCATGATCTTGAGTTGGCTGCAGTGGTGTTTGCATTGAAGATATGACGACAATACTTGTATGGGGTCCACGTGGACGCACTTACAGATCACAAGAGCTTGAAATATGTGTTCACAAATAAGGATCTAAATCTTCTGCAAAGGTGGTGGTTGGATCTACTTAAGGACTATGACACGAGTGTCCTTTACCACCCGCGCAAGGCGAATGTGGTTGCGAATGCACTTTGTAGGCTCTCCATGGAGAGTGTGTCCCACGTGGATGAGGGAAAGAAGGAGTTGGTGAAGGATGTCAACCGACTTGCAAGACTGGGAGTTAGATTTATTGACTCGACCGATGGTGGTGTTGTTGTGCGTAACAAGTGAGAATCATCCTTGGTGGTTGATGTTAAATCCAGGCAAGATGACGATCCAATATTGAGGAAGCTGAAGGAGGTAGTGCGAAGTCAAAAGGTGGAGGTCTTCTCCCAAAGGGGGAGATGGTGTGCTATGATTCCAGGATCGACTATGTGTTCCGGACATTGATAATTTGAGAGTTCGGATATTGCATGAGGCACATGGTACCAAATATTCTATTCATCCAGGATCCACGAAAATGTATCGGGATTTGTGAGAAACCCATTGGTGGGATGGTATGAAGAAAGATATTGCGGAGTTTGTAGAAAAATGTCCAAACTGCCAGCAAGTTAAAGTAAAACATCATAGGCTGGAAAGCATACTTTAGGATATCATCATCCCCACTTGGAAGTGGGAAGAGATCAATATGGATTTTGTTACAGGCCTACCTCATACTCGTCGACACTATGACTCAACTTGGGTGGTGGTGGACAGGCTAACTAAGGCGGCACACTTCCTACCGGTCAAGACCACAGATTCAGAAGATGATTATGCTAAGTTGTATATTCGGGAGTTGGTTCGACTTCATGGCGTTCCCTTGTCTATTATTTCAGACCAAGGTACTCAGTTTACCACAAGCGTTCATTTCAAAAAGGACTTGGGACGCAAGTTAAGTTCAGTACAGCCTTCCATCCGCAAATAGATGGCCAAGCAGAACGAACCATTCCGACCCTCGAGGATATGTTACGGGCATGTGTTATGGATTTCAAAGGTAGTTGGGATGACCATTTTCCCTTGATCAAGTTTCATTATAGTAACAGTTATCTTTGTAGTATCTAAATGGCACCGTTCGAGGCTCTTTACGGGCGGAGGTGTAGATCTCCCATTGGATTGTTTGAGGTTGGTGAGGAAGCTATGATAGGACGCGATTCGATTCACGAGGAGATGGTGAAGGTTCAGTTGATAAGGGAACGGTTGAAAACCGCTCAGAGTCGTTAGAAGTCGTATGCTGATGTGAGGAGAAGAGATTCATAGTTCGATGTGGACGAATGGGTATTTCTAAAGGTATCACCTATTAAGGGAGTCATGCGGTTCCGGAAGAAAGGGAAACTCAGTCCCCGCTATATTGGCCCCTATCGGGTTGTGAGAAAAGTTTGTAAGGTGGCGTATTAGTTGGACTTACCCTCAGAGCTATCATCGGTCCATCCCATCTTTCATGTGTCACTTTTGAAGAAGTTCTTGGGTGATCCAACCTTTGTGGTTCTGGTAGACAGCATTGGAGAGAAGGACAACCTCAGTTATGAAGAAATTCCCCTTAAAATCTTGGATGGTCAGGCTCGGAGGCTGAGGAACAAAGAAGTAGCTTCAGTTAAGGTATTATGGAGAAATCAGCACGTTGAGGGAGCTACATAGGAATCCGAAGCAGATATGATAGCTAAATACCTTCATTTGTTCCCTATCGGCCTCGTTTCAGTTTGAGGTATCAGTTTTTCCCTAAACCTTTAATCAACTTTTCCCATCCAGTTCATGTGTACATGTTTGTTTTATGATATGGTAAATGTATGTGATGTCTGAATTCAGTTTAGCTATGTAGTTCCTTTTTGAGGTAGTCATTCCGTCAATTTTCAACTTAAATGACTGGTAATTATATATGGTGATAGCTTGTTTCTGAGTTTTCTACATGTTTCTAACATTCGAGGATGATTGTTCACAAGGGGGATATATTTTTATACCCCGGAAACCCAAGGATCAAACCCGAAAGTAAAAATGGAGAAAAACTGAAAATTCACACCAGGTCACAGAACGACCCGTGAGGTGAGTCGTGAGGAGTGACCACGAGTTGTAAGGTGACTCGTGGTAAGCGTGGTATGGAAAGGCCTAATTGAGGAGGCGACGAACTTGACCACGATTCGTGGTCAGACCTCACGACTCATGAGGTCACCCATGGTCAACCCTGGAGGATTGGCAAGTTGGAATGGGCAGTGTAGGCCACGGAAGGTGACCACGAGTCGTGGTCTGACCTAACGACTCTTGAAGTCACCCGTGGGGTTCCCTTGGATGTTTCGGAAGTGGATTCAACGAATCAGGCCAAGAGTCATGCCCTGTGGCAACGACCCGGTAGATCCCTCGTGGGGACTGGCGACCAGAAATTCCTGCGTTTTAATAAGGGTGTTTTCGTAACTTCCTAAGTTCCTAAGGACTAAACTATGTCGTTTTGGATATGTTTTTGAGTTAGATAAGATGGGTTATTCCCTTTGTGCACGCCCATTCTCATGCAAAATCTTAGAGAGGTTTTGGGGGGATTCAAGGCCTTCTTCACCAAATTTTCATTAATTTCTTTGTGGGTATTCAAGGAACTTTGAGTCCCTCCATTCCCAGGTATGTAGGGGTTTAAAATGGGTGAAATTCTTCCTCACCCAAGCCCAAATTTCAAGATAAGTCATGAATTCTCCTACTAAAATTCCATGAGGTTTTACCCCAAGCATGAAAATATGATTTCTCTTTATGAGCATTTTTTCATTGAGTTTTAATTATTGAATTATGCATGTTCTGCAGATTTTAAATCTATCTTCTTCAAAATCATGTTTCAATCTTTTTAAATCTAAAATTCCCATTGATGAAAGTCCATTATGAGTTATGATTTATGATGAATATTAATTATTTTGAGTTTATTTATGATGGAAAAGCATGAATTTAAGTTACCCGTGTTTATGAGCATATTTTTGAAGGAATTAAACATGATGAAGTATAGGGAAATGCCCACATGTTAAAGAATGATTTATGATTTATGAAGTGAATTACATTATTTATCGATTTATGATGTTGGCCGATAAAAAGGGCCTTGATTCTTGGATAAGCATGTTTAATGGGGATCAATGATGGTAAGTGTTACATTTTAGCCAATGAATCTTAATGCATGATATTATTGATTTATGTATGAGCCTCTATGCATGTTTTTGGGAGCTGTATCTAGCACCGAGTAGCCCGACGTTCAAAGGACTACACCGTCGGCTCATAACCACGTGCCACCGTGGGTTTCTAATGATATGATGTATTGATAATGATCCCCTCAAATGTGATATCATGTCTAATGCACAACCCTCGCCTGGCAAGCCAGGGTCGGCTCTGCCCACTTGAGTGAGATAGTTGGGGCATCATGAATGACTCTATAATGATGGTGTCGATTATGACGAGTCCTCCCATTGTTCCTAATGTTTTATGCATTGTTATGTTTATGTTATCGGCTCAAGTTATGTTTTGATAAAGTTTATTTACGATTATGATTATGAACGTTTTATGAATGATTTGGAAGCCTTGAGCCTTATGTTTTCTTATGAAGTTTATAATACAAGCATGACGTCCTTCTCCTATGTTTATTTATGAGTTTATTTTACTTTTAAATGTACAATCTACATGCGTTGCATACTCGGTACATTCCACGTATTGACCGCATACTTTTTATGTTGTATCATTTCATAATACAAGGTTCGGATTTCAGGCTCATCCTAATCCTTTGTCCATCTCAGCCTACGTTTTTAGCTTATTGGTGAGTCCTCATGTTCTGAGGGCCGTTTGATAAATTTTCTTGTTTTTATGTTCGGTTTTGGTTGGGTTAGTTTGGGATGTTGCCCCATCAACCCATCTTATGTATTAGAGGCTTTCGAACAAGTATGTAGCGCTCCGTCGTGTATATGCCCAGTATTTCTTGATGTTATGCTATAATTACATTTTGCTATATTTTATGATTATCATTCCACTTATTTGAATAAGATTAGTTGTATGCATGTTCCATGGGTCGACTTGGGGTCCCTCGAGGTCCCTTGTCCCGTGTCTACAATACGGGTGTACGCTCGGGTCGTGACACATTACCATTTCTTCTTCCATTTACTCGTCTAGGAGGCATTATCTGCGAGCGCGTAAAGCATGTGTCAGGGAAGGAACTATTTAGAGCTTCATACTCTATGCACGATAGGAATCATGAAGAAAAGGGACATTCCTAAAACCTCTCGTAGCCTACTCGCTATAAGTGTGGCGCGCTTCACACCCATGATGAAGACTCTACTTGACGCAACTTTTAGACACACTAGGACACTCTAAACCTTTGCTCTGATACCAAGTTTGTCACAACCCGAGTTCACACCCAAGACATAACATGGGACAAGGAACCCCGTAAGGCTCCAAGTCGACCCATGGCATAATCATAGCACATCAATTGACAATAAAAGCGAGTAACAACAAACATAGGCGGAAGCTAACTACAATAGTCTAACATAAACCATAAGGACAGTTATAACAACACTTGATACAATGTTGAGTCTATCTAGACAAGTCTGAAAGCCTTCTACTAAACTCATGACTTGCTAGGACAAGCCCCCAGCTAACTCCTAAAATCTGAAAACTGAAACATAAAGAAAGTATAAACATAAATCACGTCCTCGGGAGATGAGGACTCACCACTAGAAGTTGAGGGGGAATGAAGCATATCTAACCACGAGGCTGAGTCTGGAGACCTGAATCTATATCATGAAATGATATAGCACAAAAGGCATGTGGTCAGTACATGGAATTTACTGAGCATGCGGGATAACATAGATAATTAAATATACAAATATACGATAAGGAAATAACCAAGTACCTCAACATAACTGAGTTAACATGCAACAATCCTCTTGTGAGTCACATACACATATATATACATGAAACATTCCTTTGGATCTCATCTTATGAAACATCATCGAACTCATGCATAAGGGTCAAGTTCATAAAGTTTAATAAGAGCTAAATTTGAAACTAGCATCACACTATACTGGATCATTTTTGGTAACTGAGCCTGATTCTCATTATTTTAAATATGTTATAATCTAAAATTTGACTATCAGGAACTGAATCATACTGATAACATAACTAAGGGAGTCATCCTCTACTATGGAGGGTTCCAACCGATCTAAGAAAGGAATTCTCTACTTTGGAGGAAGCTGACTAAACTATGGAGTCACTCTATGATATGGAGGATCTCGACTGAACTAGGGAATCACTCTCTGCTATGGAGGATCCCG
Source organism: Datura stramonium (assembly GCA_018107945.1). NCBI lineage: Eukaryota > Viridiplantae > Streptophyta > Magnoliopsida > Solanales > Solanaceae > Datura > Datura stramonium. Next base: position 3,253 of record JACEIK010011807.1, on the reverse strand, counting down.
ATTGAACTAGGGAATCACTCTTTTCTATGTAGGACCCCGACTGAGCTAGGGAATAACTCTCTGCTATGGATGATCCTGAATGAGCTAAGGAGTCACTCCCCGCTATGGAGGATCCTGACCTGACCAAGGGAAACATTCTCGACTATGGAGAGTCCCTGGCTAACTAGAACATGAGGATTGCTGATCTAACATTATATATCTGGTCGATGCTACTAGCAAGTAAGAAACATAAACATACACTGCTTTCATCATACAATATTCATTTCAGAAGGATTGGGGCTACTTTCTATTAACTACAAGCCCAACATTCTGAAAATATCATTCTCATTCTTTTACATTATAATTCATATCATCATAGATCCATATCAATATTTCTTCAAACATCTTACATTAGTGAGAATCTATCGATTCAGATCATGCTTTATTCGTACACAATATTTTAAGTTCCGGATTCGTATCATTCAACATGAAACATAGAGTCATTCATGGTCCATAGGTCCAATTCGTACCTTAACATGCATATATTGATTCATATATTCTAGATTTACAGGAAACAATATACTTAACTCATAATTTATTAATTTATGACAAGATCATGGAAGAAGCATATGTTTTCATTTCATAAGACCCATTTTGAGATTTACTCCAATTCTTCAGAAGGATGCATTAATTAGGCCATTATCACGGATTTACCTCATACCTAATCAATTCCATCGAAAGCATAAGGAAAATACATGTTTTACTTTCAATTGGTAAAGCCCATACACTTTAATCTCATTTCAACATATTTAGAAAATAGTATATTCTAATCATTAGGGGATTCCGTCAATCTTCACATATTTCATACATAGATACGAGTAATTGTTCAATTTAGTAGACAATAATAAGACCCCAATCATTGTTCAATCCATCTCATGAAGAACATCCTATGACCATGCATATTCATCATCTAACACATAATTCAAGATATTTAAATAATTTATGATCACAAATGGGCTTATGATTCTAGTGGGTTTTAGAATTCAAGAAAACATGGAAGAAATCACCCATCAATTAAAACCCTAGGTCATGCTTTTCTAGAGTAATTGAAATTGGGCTTTTGATAAAATATTTTGGGGAATAAGGATGGAATAAGATCCTTGTTGAAAACCCTGCAAACCTGCTTCAAAGAATCTCCCACTTGAACTTGACCTTGAAGTCTTTTAAAAATTCCTTGAAGAATACTTGAACCTTGAGAGTGTGTAGGAAGAAGGGTTTGAGAGGGTATCTTGAGAGAATGAGAGATTAGACTAGAAGGAACCCTTAAAAACATCCCAAATAGTACTCAAATGACGTAGTTTAGAAGTTAGAATCATAGAATTTTACGATAACGTCCCTGGAAAAATGCAGGAAAAATCACCCTGCCAGACCCCACGAGGCACAGCACGAGTTGTGGGGCCAGCTAATGACTCGTGGGGGCCGACTGGTGTAGTGCACTGCCCAAATTCTCAAAAAATCCCAAGTCACTTGATGACTCACTTCACGAGTCGTGTTCTGCCACGACGACTCTTGGCCTGCATCCATCATCCCCACTGCTTGAGACCCTATCCAGGAACTCTGGCCTCCACCCAGCGGCCAAATTAACGAGTAGTTTCTAGTCAGGATGAATCATCAGGTTGTCCGTTATCACTAGACTTTTCCACTGCTCCCCTATGGGTCTGACCACGATTCGTGGGGTCTCCTGACGAGTCGTCCCCTGACTCGTTCTGCTAAAAAATTTCACCTTCTGTCTGATTTCTTTCCGTAATCTTGGAATCTAATCTTAGAAATATTTGGGGTGTTACAGTTGGCCTCTCTCTCCTTCTCCTTCATCTTCTCCACCTCTATCTATTGGGCATATATTATTAGTCGGGAGATATATATATCATTATTCAGCTTGGCGGTCCTACACTTCTTTACCAAGGAATCTGCCACTCCATTCAGGAAACTACTCATAAGAACCCTTGGATTAGCAACCGTCTTTGGTGCATAATTTGACCATTGAGTAAACTCCACGGCATACTCCTGGATAATCATGTTGTTCTCCTTCAGATTGACGAACTCGATTTCCTTTGTCTTCCTTAACTTCCGAGAAAAGAATCTGTCCAAGAAAGCGATAACAAACACATCCCAACCCACAAGAATCGCATAAACTCACTTTCTCTCCTTCCATAGTCGGAATCATATATGATCAACCCCGTTCAGCTGATAGAAGGATAAGTCTGCACTCTTCTCTCCACTCACCCCCATAATATGGGTGATCTTCTGAACCTCCTCTGTGAACTAATGTGGGTCCTCATCCACCTTCGACCCTTGAAACTCAGGTGGGTTCATCCTGAGGAAGCCTCGAATTCTCTCCGCCACTGCATTTCCATTTTGGTGGACATGGGTCACTACTTGCTGGTTGATTTGGGCTATCATAGCCTGAGCCAACATCTGAAAAGCAGTCTTGAATTCAGCATGAGTAACCCTCTCTGGCAAGGGATCTGCTAGAGTTGGTGGGGCTGGCTGATGCCCGTCTCCATTGCCATTGGCATGGACATTTGCATTTCTATTTCTTCTTCCATTGACTTGGCGTGGAGCCATATTTTTGAAAATATGCATAGCACATGTAGTAGAAAAGAGGTACTTTATCGCATGATATAGATCATAAATGAAGGAAACTTTCCTAAAACATCTCATAGCCTCTTCCTTATAAGTGTGCCGTGCTTCACACCCATGGAAAAGACTCTACTTGACGTGACTTTCAGACACCCTAGGACACACCTATAACCTTTACTCTGATACCAGGTTTGTCATGATCTGAACTGAGACCTCGGACCTAGACACGGGACCTAGAACCACTAATGGCCCTAAGTTAACCCATAGTACAAGCATAGCAACTCAAGAGAATGAACTAAACTTGAATTTAAAACATAATCATGGGATAAGCCGAAATATGCATAACATAAAGCAAAAATAAGAGTGAAAACATCACAACATTGAGCCATCTACTACATGTCTGTCTGAAAAGCCTCTAGTCGTAAGGTGAGATGATAGGACAACACCCCCAACTAGATCGCTAAAGTCTAAAACTAAAACAATATAGGACAATATATACTGATAAATGTCCTCACATGTTGAGGATTCACCAAGACTTATAACTAAGCTGGTTTAAGTGGGGTGAGCTAACAACAGGACTTAGAAGGATCACCTGAACCTATAAAATAAAAAAATATATCATAGAGTATGCAGT